>CAUYLG010044434.1:0-36598 GCA_963573385.1 Cacajao melanocephalus | reverse complement strand
TGCATAGCATTTCACAGGTTTAAATAAAATATTGGTTGGCTGCTTGTTTGTTATTTTCATCTCTTATTCCTTCCTGTCTCCATTGTTAAGCACAATTATTGGCATAAAAGAGGTTTTTAATACCCATTCTTAGACTGCATTGTAGCCTGGGCAATAGAACAACAATCTCATTCTCTCTCCCTCTTTCTCTTCCTCTTTATTTCTCTCTTACATTCTTTTTTTTCTTTCTTTCACTGTCACTTTCTTTCTTCTCTTTTTCTTTCTTTCAAAAAAAAAATAAAATAATAAAAAAAGAAGCAAAAACTAAAAATGTGTGATATATCTAGGGGACAGAGAAAAACAAACTGGCTAGAATGAAAAGTAAAGGGTGGTGTGATTATCCTGAAATCCTAGCAGAGGGCATTGGTTGTAGCTTGGCAGCCAATAGAGGTTCTTGCAGGATGAATTCTCTGCTAGAGAGATTGAGAACAGAAGGTCACCTGGTTGTCTAGATGTGAGTAATTGGATGATGGTGGTTGTAGACAAAATGGCAGAGAAGCTGTGATTCCAAAAGAGATCTCAAAAGACAAAGGAGCAACTTTGGTGATTGTTTCTTTAAAAGATTGAGAAGAAGGGGAATTAAAAAAAATTGCCAATATTTCTTACATTAAAGAAAAGAATATGGTGTTGCTTACAGGTTTCTACTGTTTGAGGCAATTAGTAAATGATGAATTCAACATCATACATGTTACGTTGGAGGTCACAATGGGATGTCCAAATGTTGAATTTTCTGTGATTTCTGCACAAAGTTATACTGTTCTTACTTGATTTGGAGTTAAGTTAATAAAGATATTTTATTGGCAATTGTGAAAATTAGTTGAAAAAAGAAAGTTCTAGCAACTGGCCTGTCTCAAGAAAATACAATCAAAAGACACAGGACAGTCAGTTCACATTTTTATTTTTAAGGCCATAGGATATCTTCTTTCCAAATATGTTTAGAGTTTGATATTAAGCTTAGAGTTCCCAAAATTAGAATTATAGCTAAGTGTGGGAATTGATGAGCAATATTTCTGTTTATCACTATTTTATCAGTTGAATGAAAGGCATTCAATAGATTTTACTAACTTGTATTACAAAATCCCTACTTATTTATTACTGAAAAAAGTTGAATATATATAAGCCAAATTAAGAAAAGATTTAATGGCTCGATTTATTTTGCTAACTTGGTTAATTAACTGTTCACAGCAGCATCAATTAAATAGGAAGCACAAATAATTCTAGTAATTCAATTCCCAGAGATTCCCTAATATAGCGTATTTTAGGTTCTTCAAGGAAGAACCCTCTGCAGAGTGTCAAAAATATGAGTGAAGCAACAGCAGTGTAATTTTTGAGAGTTAAAAGTACTGTAATCAGTTTTGTGGTGATTTTCCCACCAAGGATTGATTTGTACAATTACTACTGTTATTACTGTTACTTGGAATTTAAGAAATGATACCTTAAATCTCTGTCTCATAAATCTGCTTAGCTTCTAGTATAAACAAATTTCAGCACCAGTTCTCATACTTTCTTTTCAATTACAAATTTTTCAGAAAAAAAATTTTATCTCATGCTTTTACTTGAAATTTTCTCTAGATTGTGAGTTGAGGCTTTTAGTCCTAGAATTTTATTCTTACTTTGCATTCATGTTTGTGAAAGGTCATACTGGAGACAATTTATGTTGCATTTAGACTCTGCAACAAACTCAACACATTATCTGAGATTATTTCTATAGTAAATGAAAAAAAGGAATATGGTCCTTGTGATAGATGGTTGGTGTCATTATGAATATAACTATTATTATTTTACATTTAATGAAAAGCAGTTTTCTTCCAAAAAGAGAAAGGTGCTTAATAAAGTCATATATAATTTGCCACCATTATTCACATAAGGCCATGCTGGGAAGAAAATACTGAAACCACCCACTGGCTGTGACTGAAAAGACCTCCTGACTCTGCATCTGTTAACGTTTATGAAAGTGAAAATGCCAATGCTTCCTTTGTCTCTTCCTACTAATTTCAGATACATTTTGTGAGTTAAGGAACCACACTAAGGGATGAAAAGAGAGATTCGGCATTCATTTTTGTAGTGTTGGAAAAAGAATAAACTAAGCAGAATGTATTCATGTATTTTCCATGCATTTTGATTCAAACACAATCATCTTTATTTCTAACAAAAGCATCTTTGTAATAAAAATGGCAGTTTATAATTTTACCTTTTAAATGAACATTTTATTCTGGAATAATTTTAGATTTGCAGAAAAGTTGCAAAGATAGAGTTAAGGGGTTGCAAAATGTACCCCTCAGCCAATTTCCCTATATTAGTACATTAATGTTAATCATATTCCAGACTTATTTGAATTTCATCAGTTTTGAATGCCGTAATTCCCTCTCTGTGTTCTAGGATCCAATCAAGGGTACCACACTGCATTTAGTTGTCAGGTCTTCTCAGTCTCTGCTGCTCTATGAATATTTCTCAGTCTGTTTTTTGTGAGCTTGACAGTCTTGGATAGTTATTTTCAGCTATTCCATAGAATGTTCCTCAACCTGTATTTGTTGTATGTTTTTTCAGATAAGATTGGGATTATAGGTCTTAAAAAATACTAATGAGATAAAGTACCATTATTGTCACATCATATCAGGTGTTACATGACAGTCACATGAAATCACTGACAATGTTAATCTTAACTATTTGGATAAAGTAGTGTTTATCAGGTTAATCCACTAAAAACTTGCTTTTTTTCCCATTCCCTACTCTACTCTTTGGCAGCAAATCACTAAGCCCACCCTCAAGTCTAGGGGGTACTATGGGAATCAAGCTCCACCCCCTACATATATTATTTGAAATTATGTAAAGAAGATTTGTCTCCCTATTTGTTTATCCATCATTATTTATACCACTATGGAATAAGGTGTATTTTATTTTATTCTTTACTTTATAATCCAATAATGCATTATTTATTTTTTGCTTAAATTTTTTGTTGCTTTGGCAATTGGAATCTTTCATGTGAGTTTCTTCATCTTTTTGACAATACTATCTTTTTGTTTTTGAGCACTTTCTAACTTTTTGGTACTACAAGATGCGTAGGCTCATCTTGTGTTTTTCTTGTCCCAACCCTAGTACCAGCTGTATACGCTGTCTTTCGATAAAGAATGATATGTAGAAACCAAGATCTGGGCTCTGGGTATGTTTGTTACTACTGGGATGTCATTGCTTAAAGACTCTCATCATAAAGGGAAAATATACATATGTGTAATAACCAATAAATACACACATGTAATTAGCTCTGTATATATCCATCTGTACTAGGACATACATGTTTATTGGTGACAGGAAGGATTGCTTTTTTAAGTTAAAAACATATGCATAGAAAACAACTATGTCGATAACAAAAAAATAATTTTTAAAATCATGTTGGCTTACTTTGAGAGCTTCTGTGGAAACATTCCTATGTTTAAATATCAGCATGTTTAAGACAGAGAACTAGTTCTGTGTGAAACTAAGAATAATGGCATATATAAAGCATCTGAATATCTAAAAGTTAGGTTTTAGTTTTATTTGGGTAATTGTATAAAAGGAAATTAACTTATTCTTGCATATGTATGTTGAACATGTATAAAACGTGGTATGGGTTAAAAGACTGTCATGCTATGTGGATTACAAATTGATATATTTTTTAGAATGAACACCACAGAAGAGAAAGTCGGAAGGCCATAGAATTTCATTTGTAGGAGAAATTTCAAATAATCTTTAAATCCAATACAGTATCTTTACAGTTGCTATTAAAGTCATATTATGTTATTCTTCTGCTCAGAATTATCCAATGGCTTCTCTTTGCATTTCAGCACCTAAAAGGCTCTGTGTAATCTTGCTCTTTATCAACTCTGTGACCTCGTCCTTGCTAGTGTCAACATTCTCCACTCAGGGTCTCTACATTTGATCTTTTCCTTGTCCAGAATGTTTCTCTCAGATATAAACAGATATCTGATCTCCATGTAATACAAGCTTTATAAGGGCAGAGATTTTTGTCAGTTCTATTCTCTATTGTCTACCAATTACCTACTTATATAGTGTCTGACACATAGTAGGTGGTCAATGAATACTTGTTAAATTTAGTTGAATTGAAAAGAAACCTTTATTAAGCAGCATATTATAAAAGTACTAGATTCTACCAGTTATATTAGAATTGAGTTCAGTACTTCTCTTGACATACAGAGATCCATTTAATCACAGTATCATGTCATCCTGGTGTCATCATAGAGGACTTCTGATGTCACATAATCAATGAATAGATATTCATTTTATTATATATACCTCTGAGAGATAAAATGTTCAGAATATTGTAGGTGATGCAGGAAATAGAAGCAAAATAAATTGTTATTGTCTTCCAATTAAAGGGGTAAGACATGAACTCAGGAAATCCATTACACCAGACTAAGTATAAAGTCGTATAATGCACTGCCCTGTGTATGGCGAGCTACCCAGGAATGGAGAGAGGAGACCAGGGCTGGCCCTTTAACAATGGATATATGTAGGATGACCAGAAAGAAGAAAGTAAATACTTTAGAAACAGGGACAGAACAAAGGAATATCACAACCAAATACATTGTTATTTTCTTCAATAGCTACAGAATAACAATGATTTGTTTTCATTAATGAATTTTTAAGAACTTAGTTAAGAAACTAGGACATATTTCGACACATTCTAAAGTAAGCTATTATTACCTGAAATACATAAATTTATGCTTTTTATAGGTGTGTTATTAAAATACGATTAGCAAGTAAATATTATGTCAAGGTTCACTCATCAATTAAATTTTCAAGTAAGATAAGAATGAATATTATTTCACGTATTTTTATGTCTCCAGAGAATACATTTGCTATTGGAAATAAGAAAACAAAAAATTAAAGTCCTTCCAAATAGCAATCAATTTATCTGTCCATCTCAGACCACAGATAACATGATAATAATCCATTAAAAATGTAAGGTATGATTCTTAATATCAAACTACCAAATCATTCACATTTCTAAAAAGGAAAGCTCAGAGAAGGTCAGTGAGATTTGATTTGTCATACAAATCTCTCAATTAAAACTAAGGAGACTTTAATTCTCTGGAAAGTCTATGAGCACAATAAACAAAGAAATGCCATAACTTTAAAATAATAATAATAGTAATAATTTCGTGAATCTACAGTTTTACTACTTCAGAGACTTGCGAGAGTACCCAGATTTTTGCAGCGACCCTTGACTTTGTATCAAAGAGTGTAATTAGAGACTTAGTTGGAAAAAATAACTTGAATTTATAATAGATTTTCCCAGAATTGTTGAGAAACATAAGGAATGCACAGAGGGTCAATTGAAGCATCTTCAATCTTTGAATAGGCATTTTTTATCCAGGTCTCTAAGAAAAGCTTCATTACATTTTTAAAAACATTGACATCAGCTGGGATTTTATTTCTAGTGTTACTAATTTCGGGGCATGATGGGTTTGAAAACAAAGATTGTTTTTTAAAGGCAGATTTTGATAAACTTGTGGAATGAAGAGCTCTGGAAGTAAGGACAGGGCTGTAAACTAAAAGTCAGCAAAAAGAAATCTATTTCCTGCTTTTAAAGGCTAGATAATTCGCTGTTGGTTAGCCAGTGATTCTACTGTTTTCACACTACTGACTGAGGATTTAAAAATCAAGCTATCCTTGCTTTGATGCTTTCTAAGAAATATTTCTGTACTGTTATTTCTAGTAGTAATCATGATACTGAAGGTTTCCCATGCACCTATTTTATTTTCAACCTCCTGACATTGGAACAGTGATCACTATGTTGGTGATAAATGTACCCAAGAAATGCAAATATTAAATTAAATATTTTCCTGAATGTTTTGTGTGAAGATGTGATAGAGGGTTTTAACATGTCATATATCAAAATGTCATTAAAATATTTTAAAAACATACTTCTTTCTCATAGTTTCTGCCTATGCAAACCACTTCATTGCTACCTTTTCTCTTTCATTTCTACATGATCTCCTTTATTGTCTTCTCCAGCAATTGAACAAGCACTGGGGTTGCATTTTCTCCTCAACAAAACAAAGGGTCAGCAATTTTGGCCAACCAGAGACTCTGGTGTTCCTCAGTCATGTCCTTGGAAAAGTCTGTATGTTCTCTCATTTAGCCTGTGTGCCTGTCTTTCTTTATGATCACCATCACCATCACCATCACTATGAACAGAAAGAACAGCAACAGGATCTATTTTTTTTTTCTGCACGTGTCTTTTAATGGCCTCAATAAACAAACCTTAACCATATTTAATTTCTAAAGTGAAATTAATTCTTTAATATGAATGACTTCAAGACAAAGTAGAAATTTAACAACGTGTAATCATAATTTACTAATCATAGGAAATTACAATTAGAAATATAAATTTTATAGCTTATAAACATAATAATAGCAATACATTGAGATAGATGAAAAAAAGATCCAAAATGGTGCTGTTTCAAAAATTTGCATGGGATGTGAAAAAGTACTCTGGGTGGAATTATGTCAAGGATTTCTTCATAAAAATGTAGCAAAAGAATCAAAATGTATGCAAGAAAAACAATATGACACTGAATTCATTACTGCATGTGTACAGAATTCTTTTAAAAATGCTTTCTATTAAAAATCACCGGTTTTCCGAAGTGGTTGAACCCATTTAAATTCCCCATATTAATTTATTAGAAATACAGTTAGTCCACATCCTTGTCAATGTTTATTATTAGCCATTTGCATTATAATTTTTCTTTAAATTATAATGGTAATTATAATTTAAATATAATGGTAACTTAAAGAAAAATTATAATGCAAATGGCTGATAGAAATATTGGTAGAATTGTGCGGTAGAATTGCCTGGGGAAGCCGTCTGATCCTAGGATTATCTTTATAGGAAAGTCTCAAATTACAGATTAAAATTTTTGACTATTTCATTTTTTGTTCATTCCTTCCTCCATTGGCAAATTTTGCACTTTTAGAAATTTGTCTTGTTTCAACTAAAATTTTAAAATTTATTGGCATAAATGCATCTCATATATGTTTTATTATCATGTAAATGTCTCTAGGATATATATTCAGCTTACTTTTTCCATTCTTGATATTAGGAATTTGTGTTTTCTGTTTTTATTCTTGACAATATATATCTTTGCCAATTTTATTTTCTTGTCAAAAAACAAACTTCTAGCTTTGTTGATCTTCCGTATTGTGGTCTGTGGTTTGGTTAGTTTCTTTTTGTTTGTTTTCCCATTGTTTTCTTCTGTTTTTATCTTGTTTATCTTTGTGGAGTGGAAATTAAGGTATTTAATCTTTATCACATATGAACTATTTTTAAATGTGAAGAATTGTTAGTTTCTTCATATCTAGCTTCTTATTTCCTGCATGAACTTTAACATATCCTCATTCAGAGATTCTTAAAAGCCCCAACTACTCCAGGAATAATGGATATTTCTCTGCTCTTTTGTCTTATTATTCCTTTCTTTCTGTAGTCTTTGGATTTCATTAGATATTTTATTTCATTTGGATTTTATTTGTGAATTGAATGCTTAGATTATAGATTTTTAGACTTTAATTCTTTTCCAATGTAGAAATTTAAGATAATGAACTTTTCAAAGAGGACAGTCTTCAATATATCCACGTTTTGATATTTGTATTGCCTTCAAAATATGTTCTAATTTCAATTGTGTTCTGTTTTTTTGAGCAAGGACCATTTAGAAATGTATTTGATAATTTCTAAACATGTGGTAACACTCTAGTTATCTTTTGCATGTTACAGGTAAAGGAAACAAAGTCTCCAATTAAAAACTTGTCATGGAGGAAAAACACTAATATGCATGTAACTTAGAAGAAATATAACTTAAATATAAGCATGCAAAGGGGTGAAAATAAAAGAATGGAAAATGTGACCATTCAGACAGTACTAAAATAAAGCTGGTGTAAGTAGACTAGCAAAGAAGACTTTCATGCCAGAAGCATAACTGATAATGAGGACATTTCATAATAATCAAAAAAAAAATCTATTTTCTTATGTCTAGCTAATTTCCACTAATTTCTTACATATTCTGTAAGATTGCCATTCTTTCAAATTTGTTAATTAGTTTTACGGACTAGCAAATGATTAAATGCCTCTTTATCAGTTCATGAGAAAAGGATTTTTTTTTTTTTTAGTTATTATGGGGACTCAGTAGGTGTATATATTTATGGGGTAAGAAACGAATTTTGAAATCCCTCATTATGATTTTATATTTGGTTCTTTTTCCTTTTTGTTTTTTACTTTTAGTTCACATGTTTTGAATTTTTCTCATTACAAAGTCAGAACTGCTATATATTCTTGGTAGATTTTGTTTTTGATTATTATGAAATGTCCTCATTATCAGTTATGCTTCTGGCATGAAAGTCTTCTTTGCTAGTTTACTTACACCAGCTTTATTTTCGTACTGTCTGAATGGTCACATTTTCTATTCTTTTGTTTTCACTCCGTTTGCATGCTTATATTTAAGTTATATTTCTTGTAAGTTACATGCATGTTGGTGTTTTTGCTCCATAAGTTTTTAATTGGAGCCTTTATTTCCTTTGCCTGTAACATAATTACTTTAATTTTTCAAATACACTATTGAGTTTTAAATTTAATTTATTTTCCACTTTTGCATTCTTTTCAAATTGTTTGCATTCTCTTTGCCATTTCGTTTTTCTAGGCCTACTTGAACTTTTTTGTTTTACTTTCGGTCAACATAGAGATTGCAAAACAGATACTTTTCTTATAAGGTCTAATATAAATCAAATATACTTCTAGAAAAATGAAAAGACTTTAGAACTTTACTTCTATTCTTTTCTAATTACGTGTTATTACATTTTAATATGCTATGCACATTATACCCAAAAAGTCATCAATGTTATTTATGCTGTGAATATTTATTCAAGTTCATCCAGGTAGTTAAACTTTCCATTGCTTTTCATTCTTTTGTCTACCTCAAGCTTCCATTGCGGGTCTTTTCCAAATGCCAAATACGATCTTTAATGAAGGTCTTTTGATGACAAATTTGATTTTTATCTCAAAATGTCTTTATTTCATCTTTACTTTTGAAGCAAAGTTTTATTGAATATAGAATGTTTGGTACATTTTTCAGCATTAAGCCTAACATTCTCCAAACTGATTATTTCACTTACTTCTATTGAAACTCAGTCCGTTTTTGTTTTAGTTTCTATTTGCTCCTTTGAAGATAACATGTCTTTTTTTTTCCCCACTTGGGATTTTTACTTGGTTTGCGGTTTACAGCAGTTGTGATTTGATAGCTTCCTTTATATGTATCCTGATTGAAGATTGTAGTTATTATTAATCTTGTATTATTTATTTTGTAAATTGGGAAATTCTTAGCATTAACCTTAGGTGTTGTTTCTACCCCATGTTCTCTAATCTCTCCTAAAACTCCAATTGCACATATGTACTTCTAGATGCATTCTTATGTTGCTGCTCCTATAATAAATGGTTTCTTTTTTTGCTGCTGGTGTTGAAATTGCAATAGATTCATAAATGTTGAGTTTATGGGTCATAAAGGAAATCCTTAGAACCTTACCTGTCATATAATATGCACTAAATAAGTGATTTCTATTGCTATATTTTTATTTGGGCTTATTCTACTGTTCTTTTTTTAAGTTACTTTTAAAACTTAGATGTCTAGCACATTAATTCTTAGCCTTTTTTTTTTCAGCATAAACATCCAAGTATACACATTTCTCCCTAAGCACCAAAACTTTCTTTTTGATTTTGTTTTATTTTTTGTCATAGCATTTATTTCAGTCCTTTAATACTGAATGTAATGTATTTAGTTAGTTATTTGTCCATTGCTACAAACTGTAAATTAATGTTCTGTGATGTCAGGTATTTTGACTGTTTTATGCAGTGATATGTCTCCAAATGCTAAACTATGCCTCTAAATATGAGTTCATTTATGCTCTAAATAAATACTTGTTTAATAAATGAACTCATATCTTTTTCTGCCTGAAAATTTTGTTTTCACAAATGGTTATGTGTTCTGTTTATAAGCAATACATAAAAAACTTAAAGATTTCGTCTTGCAGTGTTTGTGTGTTTTTTAAATTTAACTTTTAAGTTCAGGGATACATGTGCAGGTTTGTTCCATAAGTAAACTTGTGTCATGGATGTCTGTTCTACAGATTATTTCAGCACCCAAGTATTAAGCCTAGTCTCATTCATTATTTTTCCTGATCCTCTTCCTGTTTCCATCTTCTGATAGGCCCCAGTGTATGTTGTTCCCCTCTATGTGTCCATGTGTTCTTATCATTTAGCTCCCACTTATAAATGGTTGTATTTGCTTTTCTGTATGCTGTATTTGGTTTTCTCTTCCTGAATTAGTTTGCTTAGAATAGAGGCCTCCAGCTCCATCCATATTACTGCAAAGGACATGGTCTTGTTATTTTTTATGGCTGCATAGTATTCCATGGTGAATATGTACCACATTTTCTTTATCCATTCTACTATTGATGAGCATTTTGGTTGATTCCATGTCTTTACTATTGCAAATAGAGCTGCAATGAACATACATGCGCATGTGCCTTTATGATAGAACAATTTATATTCCTTTGGGTGTATACCTTGTAATGGGATTGATGGGTCAAATGATATTTGTTGTTTTTGGTTTTTGAGGAACTGCCACAATGTCTTCCACAGTGGTTGGATTAATTTACACTCCCATAACAATATATAAGCATTCTTTTTTCTCCACATGGCAGCACTAATTTGGAACAGTCTTTTCATATTTATTGCAAATATTGATTTTTAAAAATTTATCTCTACCATCTTATTGTGAACAGTTTGTCCTGTTTTTTTATTTTTTGCTTGTGTTTTTTTCCTTTTTTAAAAATAATTACGGTTTCTTATTCATATTTTTCTAGCTTGTATTTTTTATTTCTGTTATTTTAGTTGTTATTCTAGAAAGTATCTATGCATGCTTAACTTTCCCAAATGATAAAAGTAATGGGTCTTTACTCTCAAACAATTCCAAGAAATGGCCTTTTGATTTATCTGCTATCATTTTCATGTATTTTAATTATTTTTTGTACCTTTACAATACTAATATCTTTGTTTCATACAGCCAGTATTTGTTTAGATTTGCTCACATACTTACTTTGTCTTACGATCACTTCCTGCTGTCTTCAGCTTTCTTGTCATCTAACTTCTCTTTCCTGTTTTCCACCTCCTTTCTCTGGGTTGCATTCCAAATGACTTCTCCAAAATTGGTATTAATTTGTTAATTCCTTACAACCCTACTAAATCAGCTGTTTAAATAATTTACTTCAATTATATTTTCCAAGTTTTAAGAGTTCTAACACCTCCTTTATAAATTTACAAGTTCTTTATTCAAGGTAAACTTCTTATTAATATCTTGAATATATTAAATCATATAGTTTATATTATGTCTTCAGTAATTCAGTTTCATCAGTTTTTGTGGCTGGAATCCTGTTTTCTGTTCTTCCAACCATAATTTTTCTACCACATGGTGATGTGTTTACCTGCGGATTTGTTGATTTCTAATGCTTTTTGATTATTTTTGTTGGAATGCTAATTATGAATTATTTTGGAGAGATAGAGGAGTCTGGAATAAACGTAGGGTCTGTCATACCATTTTTGTCTTTGTCTTAGTAATATTCCTGTACTACTCTAGGATTTCAACTAAGACCTCAGCTTGGGTTGTTTAGGCCATTTATGGACTATAAATTTGGGCTATAAACCTACATGAGAACTATTTTTGATTATAAATTCCAAAGTTTGAATTTCCTGAAAACTAGAACGTTTCCTGAAAACTAGCAAATTGTATTTGTTAGCAGGAGAGCCCTTATTTATGGAAAGCTTGTAATAGTATATTATTGGTTGGATAGACTGGTTTATCATAAACAAGCTTGGAATCTATGGATTTATGTGGCATAGGAAATGGAAAATGTCACAAAGGCCATGTAAGTGAATGACTATGAAATGGAAATGTTTCATAATCTGAACCATTTTTTTCTGTACACATTTAGAGACTTCACGTGTGAATCTGAGTTCAGAGTGCCTTTCATACAGAAAGGAAGAACTGGGAGTTCTGATAATGATCCCAGGTCTCTTTTCACTTTGCCTGTGCCATAAAATTAGTTGTGTTCATAAAATAATCAGTAATTCTTGATACTGGGTTAGCTCTTTGATTCATTTGAGTCTGATTTGACAATCTAAATTCATGTGTTATTGCAAGATATTTTAGGTGGCATGATTGGCACAGCATCTATTCCACTATATTGTAAAAATGGAAGTCCTCATGATACTAAATCACTTTTCAAGTGTCTCTGACCTGATACAAAACTTGCTTATTAAATGTTTACTTCCATAAACACATTTTAGTTCTTTCCAGTTATGTTGGTAACACTTTTAAAACTGCTTTATCAAAGGTGATGGCCTTGTATTTCTTATTTATACTTTAAATTTTTATTTATTCCTTTAAATGTATAAGACACATAGATTTTATATTCTGTGTCTACCAGTACCCATGACTATAATATTCATGGGTCTCAGCATGCAGTTTATCATTTATCTAGCTCATAATGGTTTGTTGCTTTTATTATTATTATTTATTTTACTTTAAGTTCTAGGATACCTGCGCTGAACATGCAGTTTTGTTACATAGGTATACATGTGCCATGGTGATTTGCTGCACCTATCAACCTGTCATCTAGGTTTTAAGCCCTGTATTCACTAGGTATTTATCCTAATGCTCTCCCTCTTCTTTCCCTCACCCACTGACATGCCTCAATGTGTGATGCTCCCTACCTTGTGTCCATGTGTTTTCATTGTTAAACTTCCACTTATGAGTGAGAACATGCAGTCTTTGGTTTTCTGTTCCTGTTTGCTGAGGATGCTGGTTTCCAGCTTCATCCATATCTGTGCAAAGGACATAAATTCATTCTTTTTTATGGCTACATACTATTCCATGGTGTATATGTGCCGCATTTTTTTTATTCAGTCTACCACTGATGGGCATTTGGGTTTGTGCCAAGTCTTCGCTATTGTGAACAGTGCCGCAATAAACATACACGTGCATGTGTTTTTATAGTAGAATAATTTATAATTCTTTAGGTATATACCAGTAATGGAATTGCTGGGTCAAATAGTATTTCTGGTTCCAGATCATTGAGAAATTGCAGCCCTGTCTTTTACAATGGTTGAACTAATTTACACTTCCATCAACAATGTAAAAGCATTTCTATTTCTCTGCATCCTCTCCAGCATTTGTTGTTTTCAGACATTTTAATGATCACTCATTTTCAATGGCTTGTTTCTTATTTGTTAATAATTCCTTTTTATAATGAAGTCATGAGACTTAGAGCTTTATCTATAAGAATTATTTAGGAACTGTGTTTAGAGTGAATTTCTCCATAAAATATTTACTTTTGCTTCAGTCAGGTAACTATAGGCACAATCCAAGACTATGTTAAATTAAATTTTCAAAAAGGATTATTTAAACTTACCCATATGTGCTTGAATGTAAATTTATGATCATGAATTTTCAAGGAGTCTTTGTTTTTTTCTACTCTATGCAAAACCTCATCCAAGTCAGATAAACCATATAAGCTTCCATGTGTGTATGTATGGTGTGTGTGTACCCCTATTGACTGGCTCTTCTTTCCATGTCCCGTATTAGCAGGCAACCTTGACCTCCTACACTAAGGCCCACACTCTGTCTTTTGTTTTTTGCATTCAGTGTCTCATTAAAACCTAAGCTTTAAGTCACCAGAGATCAGTAGATGCCTTTTGGGTTAGAATAGGCTTTAATAATTTCTTGGCACTATGATATCATATTTTATCTTTGTTTCTGGACTAAGATTCTTTAATTTACATCAGCCAACTAGCTTTATGAAAAACTTTTCAAAATATTTCTGTCAGTATATTTAGATGCTCTGTGCTGGGAGAGTTTCTTTACCCCTCTAGTCTATAATATTGCCTGATTATTATTTTTATTAGCACAAACATTAAACAATTAGGGCTTATTAATATAAATTGTCCTAAGAAAATTCTGGTCTTTTTCCATATAAAAAATTGTTTTAATAAATCTTTTTTAAAGCAAATGTTAGTTTTATTAGCTTTTGAAAAGTAATTACAACAGATAAAACATCCAAATCAGAGACAGCAGACATGAAGAAAAGAAAAATAATAGCTTAATTCTTATATACTTCTATTCCTATACAGTAACCGAGTTACAGTATAATATTTAAATATATTTTCAAAATTTAACAATCAGATGTTCAGAATAATCTGTAATTTAATCTATTTCAGTTGATAACTTGGCTTACAGTTGTCAGGATAATTTTGGCATTTATCTATTAAAATGTTCATTTATATTGGCACACTAGGCTTGAAACTTAATTTTAGTAAAAGGCAAAATCTTACTAACTGCTAGCAAATAGGAATACTCATTATTTTCTTTATAATGGAAATTATTGAGTGGATAGATTCTTACAAATATATATATAGACACACAATAAGTACAAATGTAAATTTTTCAGGGAAAGAAGAGTGGTAAATTTCCTTATCTATTAATATATCTTTGCACTCATGCACTAAAGACACATACAATATGTAAATGCATGTCATATTGACAGCAAAGTACAAAAATACAGTTACTATGACCAAAGAGATGATATCCACTGACTATCTAATGGGATTGTTGTGAGACTCAAGAAACATATGTAAAAATGTTATAAAAATTATAAGACACTTTTACTAAAAATATCTTTAGGCACAGTGGTAGTGTTTTTATTCCACCTTAGGAAAAATATGACCTTCAATATTATTTCACAGAAAATTAAAGATTGTTATAAGACTAGGTCTAGTTAGTCTAGGATTAGGTATTAACACAGTAAACACTTGTGGTTTCAGTTAAATATTTTAGTGGCGAACACTTTTCAAGAAAACAGAATGACTTTTTAAAAATTAAAGAAAGATAGCTACCTGAAGTTTTTCCCAAGCCATTTTACATAATATATGGTATTTATATGTATAATTTCAATATATAAACAAAGTTCAGTTTAATACTGAATTATTTGCACTACCTTAGCTAGATAATGCAAGGTTTCTATCAAGTGATCTGTCATGTTGATAGTGTGTAACCTTGATATGATTTGCTAGAATTGGCATTTTATCTTTGTACTCTTATTCTCAAAATATACAACTCCAATCTAGTTTATGAGAGAACATCAGACAAATCCCATTTGAGGGACATGCTACATAATATCTGACCCATAAAAACAAAGAAAGTCTGAGAACGAGAACCTGTCACAGCTAAGAGTATCCTAAGAAGACATGCTGGCTAAATGTAATATGGTATCTTACATGAGATTCTGGAACAGAAAGAGTGATGTTAGGGAAACACTAAGAAAATTTAAATAAAGTATAGACTTTAGTTAATAATACTATATTAATATTGGTTCATAACTTGTTACAAATGTACCATATTAATGTATTAGGATTCTGTACTATCTTGAAAACTTTTCTGTATATCTAAGTTTACTCTAAAGTAAAATTTTAATTTTTACATTAAAATAAACTAGTAGCAGTAATTTCATTTTTATTGCTACAAATAACTAATTTGGTTGATTTTTTAAAATGTAGAATTTATTGGTTGGTTCCTGCCTCCTAACACTGCAGTCATAAATAATTTGGAGGCTTTGATAACTTTTAATAGCTTCTAATCATTTGGGGTAACTTTGATTAATATATGTAATGAAACCTAACTACTGAAGGAAACTCCACATGTTCACTGAAGTGTTTTTCCTTTATCCAGACTCAGGACTTATACAAATTTAACTTCATCTTAGTAACTCCATATTAAGACACATCAAAATGGAGCAGAACACTTTGACCTGATTCTGTCAGCCCAGCCTCAACTGCATCTTAGCTCCTGCTTTCCCTACAGAAAAACATACAGTTCTTAAGCAGTTCCAAGTCTCCACTAATCTCTTTCCAAGTCTACAAAGCATTGCTTCTGTTTTATCATGTACTGTAATCCTTCTCTCTGCTATAGTTCCAATTCTCAGCATTAACCAGGTAAGTTATTGCTCAGGCATGATATAATGCAAGACTATATCACGCTCATAATAGAAAAACTAAATACATCTACATTTTGT
This sequence comes from Cacajao melanocephalus, assembly GCA_963573385.1. NCBI lineage: Eukaryota > Metazoa > Chordata > Mammalia > Primates > Pitheciidae > Cacajao > Cacajao melanocephalus. Next base: position 20,392 of record CAUYLG010044434.1, on the reverse strand, counting down.
ATCCAACACCAGGGTTGGAAAAATCAAACTACAAAACACTCTGAATTCAAAGCACCTTTGAATTCAAAGCAAGAATTTTAATTCTTATGCTCAAATATACTGCATTCAGATCTTTAAATATGAGACTTTCTTTTACTTCCTGTATTAATTTGCAAAAAGCAAAATATTTTCATGAGAGTTCTTTCTGCAAACTCTTTGGAAGGCTTTTGCTCCGAAAACTTTTGTGCAATGATGGCTCTCAAGATTCCTCCCAAAAATGAATTTATGTTTATGCTATAATTATTTTCACAAAGGAAGAATCCATTAAGGTACTAGTGCAGGACTTCTCAACCTCAACACTATTGACATTTTGGATTGGATAAATCATTGTTGTAGGGGGATGCCCTGTGCATTGTAAGATGTTTAGCAGCACCCATGCCCGCTAAACATCTCACCTCCTGTTTTCTTCCCAATGGATGCCAGTAACAACCCCTACCCAGCTATGAAAATTTTGGAGTTTTATCTCCAGGTGTTTTCAAATGTCCCCTGAGGGACAAAATCAAACCCTACTTGAGAACCACTGATGTAGTGTCACTACTAAAATTCAATTTCGTTGAAAATGTTAAAATATTTTGATTTGGCTCTGAGAAGCAATATTCCCAACACATAGAAAGGACACTTAAATTATTCTCTTTGTTAAGTACACACCCTCCGTATCTGTGTACCGTGCAAGTTGCAAAATTGCTATGCAGTAGAGCATGAGGGCAGCAATTCAGTTGGAAGGAGGCCTTGGAATTTGTGTTGATTCTCCCTTTGCATTGCAAGTGAACTTTTTTCTTAGAAAGATGTTTACTACTAGGAGATACGGGAGTTCAAGTTTAGTCTTCCCCTCTGTCAGTAAACCTCCACACCAGCGACTTCTCCAAGATGATGCTTCAGTTCAGTTCTGGTAACTAACATTAATAATTTAGAGGAAGAATTGGCAACATGTGGTCTGCAGAAGTCTGCTATGCCCATGGTCTATTGCTACCTTCCATCTCCAACATCAGATTTCTGTACTGGTGACAGACTATGGCCTCCAAAGCATAAAATATGTACTATCTGTCCCTTCACAGAAACAAATTGACAATCCTGTTGTAAAGTCTAAAATCTGCAAATTATTTAAACTGTCTAACCTAAACCCTTTATGCTATACATGCATCAGCTAAGTCATAATAGCAGTAGCCACATTTGTTAAAGTATCAAGAGTTTTTAAAATTCGTGCCAGAGGCAAGATTAATTTAGACACAATTTTCATCCTCATGGGAATAAGTGGCTTGCTCCTTCATCTCCTAAGACTATTTTTACACCTGTGGTTTTTCTGCCTTTCCTTAGGCTCTGCAACTCTAATATCCTTTACTTTTTGTCATAAGTTTTCTTCCTCAGGACCTTAGAATCCTTCCCGATGTTTGTGGGAGTGGAGTGGGAGATTAGTCCATCTAGGAACAAGTTTGCTGTTACTGGATATGTTTATTTACTTTCAGGAAGGACTGGGTACTGGAGAGATGTGGATGATTTTGGTGTAAAGTAGCTACAATATTCTTCTTTATCCAGAATCAGTGGTCACTCATACTTTACTGCTTTGTGTTGTTTGAAAGGTGAGAAGGTATTTCAGAAAAAGTTTGTCTAGCAAGTCTACAAAATTTTAATTTTGTTTGTGACTTTTCTCTATTAATCCCGGCTCTGGGATGGTTTTCCTGTTGCGACCAGTTGATACTGTTGTATTTCTCCGGAAGCTTACACTATGCTCTACAATGTGGGACATTTTCAAGTGCTCTACTCAAAATGCATAAGGCTTGGAAAACAAAGCACGTCTATGATGCTTGGTTATTTGTAGTCAGGTGATTGATGGTAGAAAAAACACAGAAAGGGAAATGGAATTGTACAACCAACCACAGCTTACTCTGTAGATTATGTCGTCAATCTGTTTTCATTGTGTTAGAAATAACCATTGTAAAGATACAGCAATGAGCTTGTAATCTTCACTTGTGCTCATTTCCAAAAATGGCTAAACTGGAACTATTAAGACAAGATAGACTATTAAAAGCAACTTTGCCTGCAATATTTATTTCCACATGTACTTGTATTTTTCCTATGAACTAATAAGCTGCAGAGAGTAAGATTCCAGTGCTGGAGCTTAGAGAATATTTACATGATAGAACAGCATGTTTGAACTGTTGCCCCCTTCATCATCTGTCCCTGCTCCACCTTTGGGTGCCAAAGAAAAATAACTCTGTCGCCAGGGGGATTAAGGGCCTCATCAGCAAAGAACCATGGGCTCTGCACAACATGGTTCCAGCTCTCTCAGACAGAATTTCATTCACATTTTGAACAGATCCCTGCTAAATATAAACTTAAATCTGCTTTGCATGTCATTACAGCAGGATTAAATCTGTATAAAATATAGAAACCTTAGCTATTAATCAAAGGAATATTCAACTATAATCAACATCTAAATAGGCTATAGGTTTGAAGTGAAAGTAAGTGCCTAACAGGTAAAAAGTGCCTCACTTGTACTTTTGTGTAAGGCCCACTTGTTTGTAAACATGCACATAAAAATGACAGAAGCAGCTCTAGGATAATTTTCAGAACAGTTTAGAGGAGAAATGGGAGAAAATAATGAGTTTGAGGGAGGAGCTGAAGAAACTTTTAAAAAATGGAAGGATTTTTTGATGTGCAGAGTAGACTTTTGGAAAGACTATCCTGGAACAAAACAGAAGGAAGAAGAGAGAGAACAGAAAAAAATAAGCTAGAAAAGATAAGCTCACTCATAATCCATGTTTCATAAATCAGTGGATTTCTACTTATTGTAGAATAAAAGTCAAGCTCTTTATTCTGTATTTAATTCATGGTTTGCTCCCAAATTACTGAATTTTCACCTCTTCCTCTTGAGCACCCATCCCTTGCCTACCACAACCCTTAGTTCACTCTGGTTTATCTCCTCTTTCCTTTCTGAAATGTGGTTCATTCCACTCCTTATTCTCCAACCTCCTTCTCTAGCTCTCTATTATTTATGAAACTTTTCAAATTGAATCCAGATCTCAGATAGCTTTCTTCTCTAAACTTATGCACTCACCTATTTTACAATCCCTCAATTACTGCCTCTGGATGTCTATTAATTTGCTCTCTTAAACTGGGTTTGAATTTTTTGTATATTCATGATTTATCTTCCTGGAAAAACAATAAACGTACTGAAGGAGAGTATTGCGTCATTCTTTTGCGACGATTATAGTATACCACATAAATCTGTGTACAAGGAATATAGTAAAAGCTTTTGGAGACACAGAGATGTTTTATTTCATAATATTATAGTCACTTCCTGAAAAATCAAATTTCTCAGTCATAGTTTCTCTGTAGCTTGTAACATGAAATTTAAGAGGTCCATACTAAATGACACTTTTCATTAGGTGTTATAGGTTGAATTATGGCCCCAAAAGATATGTCTACCTGGAATCTCAGAATACAATCATATTTAGAATAAAAATCCGAGCTTCAAAGAGGAAGGAGTCATACAGAAAAAGAACAGCAGAAATCTTAATGAGGCCCCTTTGAGACTTAGCTGTGAGATATAACTGCATAAGACAAAACCCCATGAGAATAAGCAGAAATTGGCTGAGAGTTGTGAGATGAACAGTTCCCAGAGTTCACACAGGATTGGGGATCCTTGGGTTTATTCTAGCCCGAGTGAAGAGTCCTCACTGAACACTCTGAATATTCCATAGAGATATTAAAAAACTATATTTCAGTAGTGAAGTTCAATTATACCTAGAATAAAGGCTGCAACAGCCATATCCAAAGAAAAGTAAGAACAAACCTCAAAAAAGAGCAAGATGAAATGCAGGTAACTCAACAGCCTTCTAGAACAAAGGCCACTCACTAGGTTTTAATGGAGGAAAAAAATGGCTATGACTGACCATCACCACAGTAAAATTCACACATCCAGCATTCAGCCAAAAATTAAACCTGTTAAGAAATAGGAAAATGAGACACATAATGAGGAGAAAAAATAGAGAATAGAAACAGAACAAGAAATGGTAGAGGTGACGGAATTAGAAGGCAAGGATTTTTAAACAGTGGTTATAGTGTTATTCAATTATGTAAAGAAAACATGATGCTAGTAGATAGAAGAAATTTTAAAAGAATAAACGAATATCTGGCATGAACAATTCACCACACAGGATTAGACAAAAACTTTTAGCAAACTTTACTGCAAAAGAAAATATTAATGAACTTTTGAAGAATATCAATAAATAAATACATAAAATGAAACACAGAGAGGAAAAGAGTGGAAAAATTGAAATGCATTTCTGTGAGCTGTGAGATAACACTGAGCAGTGTAAAGGCTGTATAATTTAAGGGTCAGGAAGAAGGGATGGCAGAGCGAGTATCTGCAGATAAAATGAACAATTTGTCCAAATTTAAGAAAAAATTAAATATACAAAATGCACAATTAGCTCTAAGCAGGAAAAACACAAAGAAAAATATACTGAGTCAGTGTGGGAAGGTATGTCAATAATATCAGAAATGAAAAAAAAAAGGAGGGGACATCAACTTAAATTTTGCTAACATTAAAAGGATAGTAAGAGCATACTATGACCAGCTTTAAGCCAATACAGTAGAAAAATTAAATTAAATGAACAAATTCCTAAAAAGGTTAAAAAAAAAAAACCCACCCAGCTGACTCAAAAAGAAATAGAAGTAGAAAATCTGAGTTAAAATCAATTTAAAATTCCAATTTAAAAATTGGAATTATAATTTAAAATGATTCCACAAAGAAATCTTCAGATCAGATGGCTTCACTGGTGAATTTTATCACACTTTTAAGAAAAAATAATACCAGTCCTATGTAAATTGTTCCAGAAAAGTATAGGAGAGTAGAACATTCCTTAGTTCATTTTATGAGGTCAGCATTTCCCTGATTTAAAAGGATATTACATGAAAAGTATAGACAAATATTTCTCATGAATTTAGACACAAAATCCTGAACAAATATTAGCAAATTAATCCAGTAAATCTTTTAAAAGTCAATATATCATAATCCTATAGGGTTTTTCCAGGAATCCACTGTTTGTTTTATTCTTTTGTTTGTTTTGTTTGTTTGTTTTTTGGAGACGGAGTCTCGCTCTTGTTACCCAAGCTAGAGTGCAGTAGCTCGATCTCGGCTCACTGCAATTTCCACCTACCAGGTTCAAGCGATTCTCCTGCCTCAGCCTCAAGAGTGGCTAGAATTATAGGCGCCTGCCACCAGGCCTGGCTAATTTTTTTTATTTTTAGTAGAGATGGGGTTTCACCATGTTGGCCAAGCTGCCCAGGCTGGTCTCGAACTCCTGAACTCAGGTGATCCACCCACCTTAGCATCCCAAAGTGCAGGGATTATAGGCGTGAGTCACTGTGCCTGCCCTAGGAATGCACTGTTTAACTCGAATATTGATTATTATAATTCACCTCATTAACAGGATAAAGAAGAAGAACCATGAGATCATTCCAGAAGAAGCATTTGACAAAATTCCATTTCTAATAAAACATCTCAGTAAACTAGTGATAAAAAGGAACATTGTCAATCTGATGAAAGACATCTATAAAAACCTACACTTAACATCACACTTAAAAGAGAAAGACTTCTCCTCAACATTAGGAATAAGTAAAGAATCTGTGCTCAACTTTCCTAATCAACATTATACTGAAGTACAAAATAAAGCAAAAATTTAAAAAAGACATAGAGATGTAAGAAAAGGATGTAAATTTGTTTTAATAACCAAATGACATGATAACGTATGTAGAAGCTTCTAAAAAATCTACATAAAACTATTGGAATGAAGTGAGTATAGCAGATTGCATAAGACAAGGTCAATACAAAATGTATTGTGTTTCTATGCACTAACATGAACAATGGGAGGTATTTACAGTTACAGCCAAAACCATAAAATACTTAGAATTTTACAAACTACAAGACCTACACACTGAAAACTATAAAACATTTCTGAGAAGTCAAAGACCTAAATACATGTTCATCAACTAGAGTACTTAATATTATAAGTTATTAATTCTCCCTAAATTGATTTATAGATTCCACACAATCCTGGTCAAAATCCCAGCAGGCTTTATTTCAGGGGAATATTGACAATGTAATTCAAAATGTTATAAAGAAATGCAAAGGACTTATAACAGTCAAAACAACTTCATAAAAGGACAAGTTGGAACACTTAAATTTGATTCCCATATTTCCAATCTACAGTAATTAGGACAACGATACTGGTGTAAAGGCACACATAAAAATCAATGAAACAAAATAAATAGTTCAAAAGAGACCATGCTTATCTAGTAATTTGATTTTAGACATAATAATTTAAACAAAATAACTCAATGGGTAAAGAGACTTTTAAATAAATGGTGCTAGAATTAGAAATATCTATAAATATTTAATAACCAAATAAACACCCACTCTTACTTAAAACTATACCAGAAAACTCAGAATGAATCACAGACATAAGAGTGAAAGCTAAAATTATAAAACTCAGGATGAAAATATGTTTTTGATTTTTACATAACAATATTTTCCTAGATAGTTCAAAAAGTATCAATCATAACAGAAGAATGGATAAAATGAATATAAAATCTGTTCAATAAAAAGTGTAAAAAGTAAAAATGCAAGACATACACTTAGAAAAAAATATTTGATATATATGTATATCTGATAAAAGAGTTATATTCAGTATATGTAAAGAACTCTTATGACCCTATAATAAAATGTAAAGCAATCCAAATAGGCAAGCTACTTAAACAGATATTTCACCAAAGAAGATACACAAATGGCCTCTAAATACATGAAAAGATGCTTAACATAATTAGTCCCTAATAAGCATTAGGCAAATGCATATTAAAATCATAACAAGTACCATTGTAAGCCTATTTAAATAGCTACAATTAAACTGAGTGACAATATCAAGTGTTTGTGGAGATATGAAACCACTAGATCTATGATATATTGCTACACATTGTTGAGAGTGTAAAATGGTACAATCACTTTGTAAAGTATTTTAAAGCAGTTTCTTATAAGATTTAATATGCATTTTCTGTATGATCCTGCAACTTCATTCAAAACAAATGAAACATGCCCACACAAAAGCTTGTACTTGAATGTTCATAGTAACTCTTATTTTTAAAATAATAATAGTCTGTATCTTGAATAAACACAAATGTCTATGCCCAGTTAGTGGATACAGCCATTCTTGTATATTCACATAGTAGAATACTACTCACTGTGGTAGGCAGCTTCTAAAATAGCTCCTTCTGATCTCAGCTTCCTGGTATTCACTACATTGTGTAATCCCCTCCCATTGAGTAATTTCTTTCTAATTAACAAGATGTCCCACTGCTAAGGGGATGTCATTCTGTGGCTACATTACCAGAGATTGTAGCATCTTGCTAGCAGACTTCCTTGCTGCTTTTGATGAAGTAAATTGCCATCTTGGGGAGGCCCACATGGCAACAAACTGAAGGTAAAATCTAGCTAATAGCTACCTAGTTATCTGAGGCCATCAGTCCAACTACCCAAGAGCAATTCAATCCTGCCAACTGTCATGTTAAATGAGGCTGGAAGCAGACCCATCCCAAGTTGACTTTCAGATGAGACCTCAGTCCTGACTGCTTCCTTGTTTACAGGCTTGCCAACAACTCTGAATCAAAGAACTCACATAAACTATGTCCAGATTTCTGACCTACAAGAACTGTGAGATAATAAATATGTGTGGTTTTAAGACATTTAATTATTGGCAATTTGTTGGGAAGTAATAGATAACAAACACACCAACAAATATAAATGAAAAATCTGATGATATATACAGTATATCAGTTTTCTCTTGGTGTATAAAAAATCACCACGAACTTAGCAGCTTTAAATAATTTTCAATTATTAATTCACTACTCTACACGTCAGCAATCTGAGCATGACATAGCTGAGTTCTCTACTCAGATCTCACCAGGCTAAATTTAAGGTGTTGACCAGGGCCATGATCTCATGTGAGGCTCAGGGTCCTCTTCTAAGGTCATGTGGCTGCTGACAAAATTCAATTCCTTATGATGATAAGACTGGGGTCTTAGCTTTGTTGCTGGCTGTGAAGTTAGAGGTAACCTAGTGTTCCCTACCATCTGGCTTTCTCTATCACATGGAAGTTTTCTTTTAAAAGCCAACAGAATTTTGTCTATATTTCAAATATCTCTTAATTTTTTCCTGAAGACTCACCTGCTTAGGTCACTCACTTAGCTCAAGCTCACTTGGGAAAATTTTTCTAACTTAAAATAAACTTATTAGGAACTTTAATTACACTTGAAAAATCCCTTTACAATAGACCTAGATAGTATTCCAGGGAAAACTGAGAGAAAATTATATATACCAGGAGGCAAGAATTTTAGGAACCATCTTAAAATTCTGTCTGCCATATCGACAGTATGAACAAATTTCAGTTGCAGTGTGCTGGGAAATAAGCCAAGGTTAAAGAGGACACACTACATTATTTCATTTATTTGTATCTCTAGGAAAGCCAAATGTGATCAATGGTAATAAAAAGCAGATCACTTGTTGCCAGAATCCAGGGGTGGGGCATTGGTTGGAAAGGACACAAGAGACTATTCTGGAGTGAGGGGATCATTATATATCTTGATATTGATGCTGGTTATACATGTCTATAAATTTGTCAGAAGTCATAAAATTGTACATTTAAAATGTGTGCATTATATATTATTGTATATGAAGTGTACCCCAATAAAGGTCATTGAACATAAGCAAAATCAGCCAGTCACATGACCTTTGCCTTACTATCCCCTTCTCAATGTTCCACAAGAACATCTAATTCATCAAACCTAATCTCATCTAGGAACCTAGCTGCAACGTAGTTTAGCAGATACAATTTTGGTTTTAGGTTTCATGCTTCATAGTAAAGGAATGGATAATCGAAGGTAGATGGTACAAATATTGAGCTAAGCCAGGTCCCTCAGTTCAAGATATTTTTTCTTATTCCTTCAGTAAATTCAGTAGGTCAGAATGAATGAATCAAATATATACATTTATGTGCACACATGCATATACACACATATACACACCTACACTCCCACCTTGGACAAACATTATGCTTAAAGACAGTGAACTATAGTTCATAAAAAGAAACATAATACTAAATATAATGATAGGTGAACATAATAGAGAGTTCTTATTAATATATAGAGCAGTTCTAATCCTCTTTTCATTGTTCCCCAAGCTAAAAGACAGCAGGCCTGGTTTGTAGTCCTGAAATTCACTAACCAGAGCTATCACCACTGTAGTTAAATATCACTATAGACATAATCATTTCCTGCTTTAAAATTGTGCTCCAGTTTTGATACTTAGTGTTGGAACCTATTCTAGAATCACATAATTTTTAATAGGAAAAAACAATGGAATTACACAAAGATTTTGCAGAAATCTTTAAAATAATGAAATTTCCATTTTGTTTTTGGATCAACTAAATTTACAGGCAGGGATTTCTTCAGTGATCTCTATTTGAATAATAAGGGTGGAGTGGGCAGGGCATAAATCGAGGCCAAATATTCCTCTGGTACTAAATGAGGGGTGTTTTCTAGTCAAAAGCATGTGTATTTAGTTATAAAAATAAAATAGAATATACAAATTAATGAAAATTTTTCAGCACATCTGGGAAGTATTTTCAGATGATGAGTTGCAGAAGCATACCACTTGAGAACCACTGACACAATAAATTATATAAATAGGACAAAGAACAAGATTTAAGGAAATTGTCCAATGTTAATTCATTGTACTTCTGCAGTATGTATTATACCCAGAAAGAAATAAAATTTAATTAAAACAATATTATGGGAGGAATGTTGCTTATTTGATTTTTACCAAATTTAGGAAGACAAATTGTAATTGCATTTATCAATCGATGGCCATAGAAATTATATCTCTATCTGAGACAAATTTCCTGGATTTTTTAACCCTAGGTTTCAGGAAAAACCAACAAAGAAGCAAACAAAATGATCAGACACTATTTTTCTTTCAGGAAAATTCCCTTGTACCGTGGGCTGAGATAGAGTTGTTTCAGTAGAGTGGTTTTAGCCACACATGAGTTTTATTAGATTTGAAAAGTCATGCTCTACTATTTTCCTGGGAAGGAAAAAATATATTAGGACTGTGTTTAGTTCCAAGAAATCCAAACAATGAGTTAAAATCAGTAAAAAATTTATTTGTCCCTTGCAACAAGCTCATGAATAGGAAGATCAACATCAGTATTGTAGCTCATATATCATCAAGGTCCAGATTTCTTCTGTATTATAATTGAAACCAACTCTAAAATGTGGCTTTAATTCTCACAATTGTGGAATGACTGTTCCTCCAGGCATCCATCTGGGAGGAAGGCACAAGAACTAAGACAAGGGTCCCCAACCCCTGGGCTGTGGACCAGTACTGGGCTGTGGCCTGTTAGGAACTGGGCTACACAGTGGGAGGTGAGCAGCGGAACCAGTAAGCATTACTGTCTGATTTCTGCCTCCTGTCAGATCAGCAGTGGCATTAGATTCTCATAGGAGCATGAACTACAACTAGGTTGAATGCTTCTTATAAGAATCTAATGCCTGATGATATCTAGGTGAAACAGTTTCATCCCCAAACCATCCCCCACCACCCTCCTAGTACATGGAAAAATTGTCTTCCACGAAACTGGTTTTTTGATGGCATAAAGGTTGGGGACCACTGAACTAAGGGACAAGGCCAGTGAGTTTAACTTTTAATAAAGTTTTCCTTGAAGCCTCAACCAGAGGCTTCCATCAATTTTATTGTTGGCCAGAATGGGGCCACATAGGTACCTTTATTTGCACTGGAGGCTACTGAAGCAAGGTTTTTAGCTTGATATATTTCTATTCAATTGACACATCTATTAAGTAAGAAAAGGGAGTCGGGCGCGGTGGCTCACACCTGTAATGCCAGCACTTTGGAAGGCTGAAGAAGGTGAATCACCTGAGGTCAGGATCAGCAGCCTGGCGAACATGGCAAAACCCTGTCTCTGCTAAAAATACACAAATTAGCCGGGTGTGGTGGCGGGAACCTGTAATTCCAGCTACTCGGAGGCTGAGGCAAGAGAATCGCTTGAACCTGGGAGGCTGAGAATACAGTGAACCGAGATCGTGCCATTGCACTCCAGCCTGGGCAACAAAGCAAGACTGTCCAAAAAAAAAAAAAAAAAAAAAAAAAAGAAAGAAAGAAAGAAAGAAAGAAAGGGAAGTGGATATTGGAAAGGCATCAGACAGTGTGTATGTTATAGCTAGTGACTATCATAAACAAGATCTGCCATCCTAACACAACCTTCTCCCATTTATTCTTCAAATCACACACACATCCATGCCACTTTGTTCTGCTCACTTACATTCAGCTTCTATAAATATCCTGAGAAGATTCATTTCATGAAAAGATTAATATATTTTTGAGGAATATTACAATATAGGTATTATTTACTCAAGTTTCTATGTCTCTAAAGTACTCAGAAATTCTGAGACTTCAATAATTTATTTAGTTAGGATTGAAATGAAATGAGTTTCTGAATGTCCTAACTAGCTTTACAGTCTTTTCCTAGAGTTGATTAAAGGTCAATGTTCAATTGAACGTATCTGAATCAATAAACATTTGTTGAGCATCAGCAATCTGCCAGGTCTGTGCAAAAGTTACCAAGAAGAATAAGACTAAATGTCTCCCTTCGGGAGTACCTGGTACAAAAAACAGGTATGTGAATACATAATTACAATAGAGGAAATATGGACACAAGTTAGAGGATGGCACAGAGGAAGAATACTTAATTCTACAGGGAGAGGAAGGTAGGAAAAACTTCAAAGGCATGATATCTAAGTTGAGTTAGTCCCCATGTTTGTTGATTCTCATTCTAGTGCATTTTCCACAATCTACAAATGAAAATTAAAATGTGGCAATAAGAAATATACTTACAGTATTTTAAAATATATTTTTGAATAAGAATACAACCCAAAGTATGGGTCTGAATTTTAATGAAATATCTGGACTACTGCTTTAGCTTACCCAGAATGCATTGTGTTTTCACAGTTAATTATAACTTCATAAATATAGGACATCTCACAATATGCTTGTGCCTACTGAAAAGCCAACAGCAAAGTATCTAATAATCCAAGAAATTGTTGTTTACAAAATATGCTAGACATTTTCATGATGATCTTCAGAAACATTTAAATTCTTATTTATTTCTTATGCTAATTGAGAATAAGAGAGATTAAATATTTTTAATAATCTCTACCACATGATCATGGTCTAAACTATAATTTCTTGATGATCAAGCTACACATTTTTGAAGGTATATATACCCATTTCAGATTTTCGTGGGGTGGAATTTCATGGCAGTCCTTAATGACTGTGAATTAGGATGTTTCCTTATTCAATGACTCATTATTTTCATCACCATCTTTAACTCAAGACACCTTTCCCTTCCCCAAACCTCAACTGTTTTCTGCCCAGAAAAATGTACCAAAGTGCTCTCAAATATTTTATTTTCTTAATTCTCACAATATCCCCCAAAATGAGCCATTTTATGTGGGTTTCGTGAACCCAAGACATTTGCCTAAAGTTACAAATGTTGGTTTCCCCACCTTAACTCCAGTTTTCTTTCTAATACTTTGCACAAGTCTTCACCAGGTCAGCAGTGGGGAGGGGGCTATACAGTATGGTTCACAATTACAGTCAGTTTTAACAACAGGTATTTTCTGTTATTTCACCTCAAATGTAAGCAGTTCTACTAGGTATTCTCTAAAGTGATTTGGAGCTCAATCTTCTACTCCATAAGCCTGCATTAGCTAAGCTTCCTTCTTCAACCAGGCTCCTTAGAAGTTCCTAATATTTTTAGTATGCATTTTAATAATCCAGGACTCTTTATTAAGCACCTACCTAGGTTTTCAGCACTCTACTAAGAAAAAGGCAGACAAGAAAACTTTTGGTTTCTGCCTTCTAGAATGATTTTAGTTTATTTCACTGTGAACATAAGCATCATAATGTTATTTGTGATTTTTAATGCCCCTGTGTTTTTAATGCCTAGAATGGTACCTAACACTTAATGTTTTTTTCAATAAGCAAATGTAATATGAAAGTGAATTTTCAAGACCAGACAGTATATGATGGGTACAACTGTGAAGAAGCAAATGTAGTCAGTATGTTATAGAGTGTAAAATTCTACACCCAGGCACCCAGAGATTACGCAAACAGGGATCGAGGACATCACTGGAATGACTAATAATTCCTGGCAGGCATTTGTAGCCATAGTGGAGAAAAGCCACTGGACTTTTCTCTGGACAGCTGTATAGCAAGAATTTTAACATAAATTTTTAGCTATTTAAAAACTTTAGAACATTTTTTTACAAACAATAATATGTGCTAACAGGCATGAAAGTAACAACATCTGAGACTGATCCGTTTATAAACGTGATGATAACATCTGAGTTAGTGGAGTTAAAAGAGAATTAGGCCCTCAGACAAGGAAAATAAGAACTTGTAGTTGAATAAAGAGAAGCTAGATTAGAAATAACAGACTATTAGCTAAAATTGGTGCAAGTTTCTGGGCTTGGGTTAATGTGAACTAAACTAAATCTGATAGTATATCAATTAAAGTTATGCTAAGTTTGAGTATATACTGCAAGTTTTATTAGAACTGTTCATTATTTCCATTTACCGGTATAGGTTTAGTCATTCTCAACCAATTCTCTTTGTCTTCAAAATATGAGCCTTTATGTGTGTTTATAGAGACAGGATTTTAATTTAGATAAACCTTGCCTGGCTATTATGTGTGGGCATCTTTTTTAGGATGGTGCCTCAAAAGCTATAGGATTAACTAAAATTTACTGGGCATTTTCCTTATGCCAGGCAGAAAAAGAAACTGAGGCACAGAGGGTTTGCCTAAAGCCACATAATCAGCAAATGGTGGGTTAATAATTGTGAATTAGGATGTTTCCTTTTAATTCAATGACTCATTATTTTCATCACCACCTTTAACTCAAGACATCTTCCCCAAAATTCAATTCTTTTCTGCCTAGAAAAATGTACCAAAGTGCAGGAAGTCTGACTTCAGAGCTGATGCTCTGAATGATTAAACAGTATCTGTCTTGGCCTACTGCTTATGATGCAAATATAGTCAAAGTTCAATTTATTCAAATGTGTTTTGCCTTCATGATGAAATTTTTATAACATGAATTTAATTCTAGAATGATATCCCCTTGCTGTATGAACTATTTTGTATTTCACAATGGCATCAGTTGCATGTCTAGGAAATATGATTTAAATACTAGTCTGAAATCAACAAGAAGGTTAATCTAAGGGGCTAGAGGGGGAACAAGTATATATGATAATTTTAAAACTTTACCCTGAAGAAGATATAGTGGCAGTTGAAATAATAAAAATTCAGTTGTCTTGATTTTCTGATTTTCCAGGAAAACTTTCAAGAAAAGTGAGAAATTAACAATAGATATTCACACAAAGTGGGCATGAAATTGCAAAACTAAAAACCCAGTTAAATAGGATGAGTCCGAGAGAAGTAAAAACTCCAGTGAAATAAAAATTAAAAAGGCATGAGGAAAGTATATCAGGGTAATGAGATAGAAGGTTTTAGGAAGTCCTCAACCAAGATATTCTCCAAGCTTTGACTTTTCTTGTCAATGGTATGAAAACTTGATCATGCAAGAGAATCACCTTGTTAAAATACAAATTGCAAGCCATCATTCCCAGATTTTCTGAATCAATGGGTCTGAGGTTTGGCCCAAGACTTTACATCTGTAACAATTTCCCAGGTGACAATACTGCTGGTCCAGGGACCACACTTTGAGAACCACTGCTTTACAGTAATTGTTACAACCATCGGAAGGAGTATGCTCTAAAATGTTTACATTGTCAAGATTATGCCTTTATAATTAGTAACAACATATATGCTAGAGAGAAAGGCTGGAGTTACTAAATCCACCTGAACAATTGGAGAAAAAAAGAAAAAAAAAATTTACCCAAAAGCTTGATCAGCTCTAGGAGCAAAAAGCAATCTGTTTGTTGAGGACTGCTCAAACAACATAATAAAACCAGACTACCGACTCTGGCCACCCTGTTTCCTCTTAGTTAACACTGTCATCAATAAACCAGTGAGAGAGAACCCATCCCATATTTACTGCATTTATAGGTAAAACCTATATATTAGTTATAATTAGACTTTATCCCATATGCAATGCTGAGTCCTGGAGATTTTTAAGCAGGAACATGATCTATTAGATCTGAATCTTAGGAAATAAAAATAAATATCTATGAAGACTTCTCCAGTTGAAAATAATACTCAATTCAAACTAGCTTTGGCAAAATGGGAAGTATATTATCTCGGATACCAGGAGTAACTTAGAAAATTCATTCATAGTTTTATCTATGTGCTCAAAAAGTTTCATCAAGAATTTGCCAGATTTCTCCATTGTTCCTGAGTCTGTGATCGGCCATACTCTAGTCTACTGTCAGCTTGAACCAATGCCTATGGCCTGGGGAATAAGCTACCCTCACTGACCAGAACAGGTCAGATGCCCTCCTTAATAGCCAGGGGTATGCCAGTTCCACCCAAACCATGTGGAGAAAAGTGAAAGTGTAGGGAGGTGGATTCCATAGGGAAAAGAGGAGAAGAAGTGGTGAGAATAAAAGGTTGCCAATGTCATAATTCTTGCCATAAACATGTCTAATTCTGTGTGTTTAATCCACCTTATCATATGCTGATTTGACCATAGACTCCTTATCAATGATCACTTGACCATTGTTTCTGCATGGATTACAGTGTGGGACTTCGCTCCAGATATACTGGTGTACTATGAGATGCTAACCCCTTCGTTTCAGGAAACTGGACGGTTGAGTTGGTCAAGGCCAAAGATCCAGTCACCTTGGAATACGAGCAGCCCTGCCCGCAGTCCCAATTCTCCTCTAGTTTACCCTACATCTTAAGTCTGTTCAAATTGCTATACCATAGAGTGGGTGGCTTAAAAACAACAGAAATATTTTTCTCCTAGTTCTGGAGGTTGGAAAGTCCAAATCAAGGAACTATAGATTCTAAGTTTCCTGAGGGCCTACTTCTTTATAAATACTGCCTTCTCACTGAAATATCGTATGGCAGAAGGAGCAACAAGTCACTTTTAGGCCTCCCTTATAAGGGAATTTATTCCATTCATGAGAGCTCCACCAATATGAGTAAACTGCCTTCCAAAGGCCCCACCTTCTCATTCCATTACCTTGAGGGTTATCTTTACCCCCAAGGGGGTACAAAAACATTCAGACCATAGCACCCCAGGATTACATGGTTATCTTTTTGTTTTTTCACATGCCTGGACATGTTATCTTTTTGTTTTTTCACATGCTTGGAAAACACTGCTCTAGAAAACAAAGTAACACAGGCCACATACTTTCCAAATACTCCTATAATTATCGCATTGGAAAGAGCTTCTTGGTATTTCAAAGTAAAAATCATGTGTATACAACTAGCAGCCTTAACTGTTATGCTGTTAGCCAAGTTAGGTAGATAATAAATCTCTTATAAAAGTGGCTTTTAGTCTCTCAAAAGGTGAAGGAGAAAAAGGGAAGTGGATAGAGAGGACAAAGATGACAATAGGTCTCCTTCACTATCTATTGTCTCAATTACTTGAGTGATTGAGAGTTGCCTATTTCTGTTTTGCATACAACTTGCTTCAGGTCAAGTTTCAGTGGCTACCAAAGGCTTGCAAACCACCACCTTCAAAGCAGGTCTAAACAGAGGCTCTTCCCATGTAGTTATGCCAGCCTTCACAACAGGAACTCAGAAATAATTCTTTCCTTGAAAAACCCAGGCTAAAGATGATAAGAACCCTATACCTTTCAATCCTCTATTATGAATAGTGCAGGGAATAAATGCTCAGGGACTGAATTTGATGTAGTTATGGTACAATTGTTTAGTTAGTTTTAAGGACATGGATTTAACTAAAGCTCAGAAATCAACTTGTCATCTCCCCCTGGCTCACAAAAGCCTGAGCAGAGTATATCATACACCGGTTTGAGACAATTCTGGCAAGAGTCCAGTGAGAAAACATTGCATGCCAGATTCATGCTCACCTATCTACAATCTTTCCACAAAAATTCTCTGAATTAAAAAAAAAAAAAAAAAGATGGTGGTGGGGGGACTCATAAAATGATAACCAACACAGCATTTAGGAGAAATTTTAGTTTCCAAGAGCTTCATTGCAGAATCACACAAAAATGATTTCAAAAGCCAAGTCTGGGAGTGAGACATACAGTTCTGGGTCTTCAACAAATTCTGACAAGATTTCACACACTGTCAGATAGGTTCTTTCTTCTTGCCCAGCTTCCCTGCAGTGGGAGAGGGGACAGAGCCAATGCCCCAACCTCCCTGCACTTGGGGAGCCACTTTGACCCAATTCCAGAAGCCCAAGGGCTGTCCTTAATTAGCATTGTAATTTATATTGCACAATTATGCAAATTGGGTACATAAACAAAATTATCCTTTCAGTTTGGCTTTGCTACCCGAGAAATGCAAAGCCAGTTGAAGATAAGAATAAAGAAAACAGAATACATTTGCTTTAATGCAATGAACCATTTCCTAATTTATCCATTCTTTTGTTTTACTCTTTCACCTTGCACTTGGGGTTTAAAAATTTTTTTTTCTCTTATTTGTTTTTTCTTTCTTTTATACCTTTCTCCCTTTTATATATACTTGGCTCTTTTTCCTTGAGAAATTTTCCATCTCATTAATTCTCCTGCAGCAATTTATAACTCTTTGGGGCATTCCTTTGTTTTTTGATGTGACTACTACCTGACTGTCTATAGTTTCTTTTTTTTCCCCCTCCCAGATTCTCTTCTTCCTACTGGCATCCTTTTCCATTGTACTCCATTTTCCTCAGTTTGACTTGCTTTTATACCTGTGTGATGCTCCTTACCAGGTATCTAGCAAATGCCCTCAGGATCCAATCATTTTTTTCCTAAGAAAGCTGAAAATAAGCATGGCAAATAACAGAAATTGGAAGATAGGAAATTTTAAAATACAAAGCCCAGTGAAATCTAACTGGAAGCCAATGCCTAGAAGCAAGAGACAGTAATTCAAATAGGTGTTAACTATCAGGTAATCAATCAATGAATCAGCATAACAAAGATAACTTTCCAACGTTGGAAAGTTATTCATTGCTCCAACTGAGCTTAGCCCTTTTAAATAGCCTTAAAATTGTATAAAAGATAAGAAAATTTAAGATATTGAAAACTGGTAGAAAATAAATCCTTCTAGATAAAGCTGGTTTTGGAAGAGCAGTGGCTACTGTGATTGACAATGGGGGGACTGACTGTTAAGGGGATTTATAACAGAAGTACTTGAACAGAATTGTGAAGAGAATAGAATTATGTATTGCTTTATCTGCTCAGAACCACAGCTCCCATGAGAAATACTCCACCTCATTCTACAACCTTCTGGCTGCAGCAAAAGCAGTCAAATTAAAACATAACCCAAGGGGTACCTAACCCAATTTGAGAAAATCATAGCATCCTCCCTTTGGCTGTAACTTTTTCCACTTAGAATAACATTCAAATGCCTTGCAGAGCCTCCCATACTTATTTTTAGTCCCTATCTGCCTCCCTGACTCTAAATTATTTCCTACCTTTTTCCCATTTGCTTACTAGGTTCCAGCCATCCTGGCTGTCTAATATTCTCAGCTTATTACGTTTGTACCTTTCATCCTCTCTGCCTGCCATGGTCTTTCCTGTTTTTTCTTTGTTTGTTTTGTTTTGTTTTTTGTTTTTTGAAACAGAGTTTCGCTCTTGTTGCCCAAGCTGGAGTGCAATGGCATGATCTCAGCTCACCACAACCTCCATCTCCTGGGTTCAAGCAATTGTCCTGCCTCAACCTCCTGAGTAGCTGGGATTACAGGCATGCGCCACCACGCCCAGCTAATTTTGTATTTTTAGTAGAGACAGGGTTTTTCCATGTTGGTCAGGCTGGTCTCAAACTCCCGACTTCAGGTGATCTGCCGGCCTCAGCCTCCCAAAGTGCTGGGATTACAGACGTGAGCCACCGCGCCTGGCCTTTTCCTGATTTTCTGATGGTTGTTTTTTTCTTGTCATTTGGGTCTCTATTCAGATGTTATCTCAGATAATTATTCTCTTATAAGTCTAATATTGACCTTCACTCCTCTACCCCATCAATTATTTGTTATATATTACCCTGTTTTAATTTAGTACTATTTGAAATCAGCTTATCTATTTACTTTACATATGTACTTGCCTCTTGGATAGTTATTACATATTTTAACTTACTTATTGCCTGTCTCTCTACATAGAATATAAGATCGTTTGTCTGGTTCACTGCTGGATCCACAGTACTAAAATCAGTGTCAGACATATAAAACATTCTCAAAATATTATTAATTTAAGAGAATGAACAGATAATTGTTTTAGAATTGACAATGATCTAAACCTGGCCAAAGTTTTCCATCTCCACAATTAGTGTTGTTTGTGATTAGAAGAAAAATAACAGTAAGTCAAGTTCACCTCTTTTTGGGCATTGAATATTTGGACTAAAAGATATAAAGCTCATAGTAACTATGTTTCCTACTAAGTGGACAGAAGTAAGACAGTGGGGCAGGGTGGGGTAGTGGGTGGAGGGAACTGGTGGAGTGTGGTGGAAGCGTGTGAGGTGGTGGGGCAGAGGTGAAAAATTAAGCTTAGTCAGTCTCTATTCCTTGATTTCTGATGTTCCCAAGGCCCAGCTGCATTCCTGTACTTGGTTTCTATGAAACCCCACAGGGTACTTCCTATGATTTCTGGTTTTAATTAAACTAACATAAATTGGGTTTCAACCTTTTGCAGTCCATAGAAGTAACATATAACAACATGAAACAACATAACATTATGATGAAGAAGTTAAAATCAAAGACAAAATTAGAATTTGAATCAAGATTCTGCTATTTATTAATCTGTGTCATGGAGGACCAATTTATTAATTTATTAATCTCTTCAAATTTCTTCTTCATTTTAAAAAAAAGAGCAATAAGGCTGGGTGTGGTGGTTCATGCCTGTAATGCCAGCACTTTGGGAGGCTGAGACAGGCAGATCACGAGGTCGGTAGTTCTAGACCATCCTGGCCAACATAGTAAAACCCCGTCTCTACTAAAAATGCAAAAATTAGCTGGGCATGGTGGCATGCACCTGTAGTCCCAGCTACTCAGGAGGCTGAGGCAGGAGAATCGCTTGAACCCAGGAGGTGGAGGTTGCAGTAAAATGAGATCATGCCACTGCACTCCAGCCTGGAGACAGAGTGAGACTCTGTCTCAAAAATGA
>CAUYLG010044433.1:0-17046 GCA_963573385.1 Cacajao melanocephalus | reverse complement strand
GCCTCCCGGGTTCAAGTGATTCTCCTGCTTCAGCCTCCCAAGCAGCTGGGACTATAGGCACATGCCACCACACCTGGCTAATTTTTTGTAATTTTAGTAGAGATGGGGTTTCACCATGTTGGCCAGGATGGTCTTGATCTCCTGACCTCATGATCTGCCCGCCTAGGCCTCCCAAAGTGCTGGGATTACAGGCATGGGGCCACTGCACCCAGCCTCCCCCAGCAGAAGCTTTAAATGTGCTGCATGATTTGGCTTGACCTCTTGGTAATTGCTTCTCCTGTGAAGGGACATGTGGAGCAGACCTGAACTCAACCCAAACCTTGGAGCCAAGCTGAGCTCAGCAGAACCTAGCTGAGCTCAGCCAAGCCAGTAGACTCACAGCCAACCTGAAGACTCAGAAGCAAGAAACAAATATTTGTTATAAGGATCCACTGAGATTTGGGAGTTATTTCTTTTATTATTATTATCATTATTTTTGAGATAGCATCTCACTCTGTCACCCAGGCTGGAGTGCAGTGGCATGATCTTGGTTCACTGACTCCTGGATTAAAGTGATTCTAGTGCCTCAGCCTCCCAAGTAACTGGGATTACAGGCGTGTGCCACCATGCCTGGCTAATTTTTGTATTTTTGGTAGAGACAGGATTTTGCCATGATGGCCTGGCTGGTCTTGAACTCCTGACCTTAGGTAATCCACCCGCCTTGGCTTCCCAAAGTGCTGGGGTTACAGGCGTGAGCCACCATGTCCGGCCTAGGGAGTTATTTGTTATTGCAGCAAAAACTGTCTTATACATCATGTCATCAACATGCCCACCTTACACAGTGTTGGTCCCTTTCTGATGATGGGAAGATGATACATTTTATCCTTTACTTTTATCATCATTTACTATGTGTACTATGCCCACTTGTCAAGCTTTTCTGCCTCCAAAAGTGCTATGCTATTTGATACCTGATAATGGCCTTTAACTTCTGTCATGCACCTATTTATTTCCCATCTCCAAGACCAGGAATCATAGAAATCACAGAAAAGCTAGAGTCAGAGCTTATACTCATAACATGGTTGTTCCATCTACTTTGCCATGGCAGACTTTGTATCTGGTGGCTCACTTAAGTACTTCACCTTGCACACTCACTGTTCTAACACTCATTTCCCCCAACTCTATACAACTCTATAACTTAGCTTCTCTCCCTGGTGCAATCAAGGCCCTTTGACCTGGAGTCTCCCAGAAGGATTTTCAGGTCATGTGCTATATTAACTCATTCTTAGGGAAGAATGTTCCAGTTGAAGAAGCCATCTGACTCTCCCCCAAGTGTGTGGTCATCTCCTCTGCTCATGCTGGAAGATGGAAGACACTTTGAAGTGGCTTAGTTCAACAAGTCTGCCCTTAAGTTGTCTTCCCCCTGGGGATCTGCCCCCTCTCCATCTTCTACTTGCCACACCAGGTTCATTGAGAGCTCGCTCTCCACCATGGTCTTCTCTCACCCTCCCTGGCCTCTTGCGACAGGGAATCTGAGATGCTGATGGGCAGTTGGGTGGATTCTCAGGGGTTCCCAGTCTGGCTCCAGGACCTGCCATACCGGAAAGGTTTGGGGTTGGAGGAATTGACATGACAACTCACCAGCCTGTATTCCACCTGAATGTAAGCTTCTGTGGGCAGGAGGCTTATCTGTCTTGTTCATTGCCGCATTACTATTGCCAGGCAGTCCCCAGTAGGCTGGTCGTGGCTGGTGCCTATTACATATTTGTGCAATGTATGAATGAACGTACACATGTCCCTTCTCAAACAAAACTGAGTTCAGTAGGATTTTCACTCAGGCAAAGATTGGGAAACTTCAGCTCCATTCTGGAGGAGGGGGGTAGATAGAATCAGCAAATATTTATTTAACAAACATTTATGGAGAACCTACTTTTTTTGCAGACCCTGTGGTACAGAAACAACAGTACACAAAGCCCTGCTTTCATGAAGTTTACGGTCTACTGGGGGCTGGGCGAGGCAGACCGTAAACAACACACATGCACACACATACATGGTCATATCCACGTGCCCCTATATCAGATAGTGATGAATATTATGGAGCAAAGGAAATCTGGAGGAAAGAATTGAGAGCTCTAGATGGTGGTGGTAGGGATAGGAATGGTGGAGAACAAACTTTAATAAACTTTAAGTGGTCAGGAAAGGCTCCGCCTTCAAAAGGGATCCAATCGTCTCTTAAAGGTCCTGCCTCTCAATGCTGCCACACTTGGGATTAAGTTTCAACATGAGTTTTGAAGGGCTCATTTAAATTACAGCACATGGTGTCCACCATCAGCTTTAAGCTTACAGCCTAACAATTCCACAATAATGAGAGACAGAGAGAGAGAGAGAGAGAGAGAGAGAGAGGGAGAGAGAGAGAGAGAGAGATCTTTCCTGGTTACTTCAGCAAAATTCCCCAGATTAGATCTGATTGGGCTTGCTTGAGGCAGGTGCCCATTTCTGATCTGACCACTGTGGCCCAGACAATGGTTACACCAATTGACCAGGGCTAGGTCTGATTGCCCTAAATCCTACCATAAATAACATTGACTGAATAGGAAAGGACTGATTCCAGAGGAGACCAATTACCAAAATGTGGTAGGCAGGATTCTGAGATGGTCCCCAGGATCCCTGCTCCCTGTTGTGCACACTCAGTGCAATCTCTTCCAGTGCTGTACAACTAGAGGATGTGATGGAACATCCCTTCCATGATTGGGCTACTAGTTAGATGATTTCGAGTTAATCAAAAGGGAGAGCATCTGGGTGGGCCTGACCTAATCAGGTGCACCTTTGAAAGGGACTAGGCCGTTCCTGAAGTCTGAGATATTCAAAGTGTGAGAAAGCCTATGGAGAGGCCACAGGGCAAGGACTTAGGGTGGCCTTTAGGAGGTAAGAGAGGTTTGTAGTCGATAGCCAGCAAGAAAACAAGACCTCAGTCATATTGATGCAGGGAAGATGAGTTCTAAACTGGGGCTTAGCCTGTGGGGGGTTCTTGGCCTTGCCTAGGAAAGAATTCAAGGGCAAACTGGAGGTAGAAGAAAATAGCTTTACTGAAGTGGTGGTGTTACAGCTCCCGAAGTGTTACAGCTCCATGATGGCTCCTGCAGAGCAGGGCTAGCCCATAAGCAGAGAGTAGCAGCTCAGGGCAGTTTTGCAGTCATGTTTATACCTGCTTTTAATTATATGCAAACTAAAGGGTGGTTTCTTCAGAAATTTCGAGGGAAGGGGTAGTAACTTTTAAGTCATCGGGTCATTGCCATGGAAAGGGGTGGTAACTCCCAGGTGTTGCCATGGCAACGGTACACTGATCTGGCACACTGGTGGGTGTGTCTTAGGGAAAGCTGCTGCCCTCTCAGCTCTGTTTTAGCTACTCCTGAACTTGGTCCGATGTCCAAGCCCCATCTCCAGAGTCAAGTCCCGCCTCCTACCTCAAGATAATTAGAAGGAACAGAAGTCTAAACAACCAATGATCCTGGAAGGAGACCTTGAGCTTTAGATAAGACTGTAGCTCCAGCTGACACCTTGATTTCAGTTCCATGAGACCTTGAGCAGAGAATCCGGTTGAGCTATGCTTGGGTTTTGACCTGTAGAACTGTGAGATAATACATTTGTGTTGCCTTAGTTAATGCACTTCTGTCAATTTGTTACACAGCAATAGAGAACTGAATAAGGGAGAAATAAATGCCGGGTGGACAAAAGTGACTGACATGCATGAGGGGCTGAGACAGACAGCTGCCTTGGTTGAAATACACTAGCTCTGGAATTGAGCCTTACTTAGTATGGAAGGTATGACTATGTCTCTGAATCCTTACTGGATGAAGTTTTATTGGTCAGGCATCCTGTTCCATGTCAGCCCCTCCCTCTAGGATCTTTTGCTTCCTGCAAGGAACGGGGCCTGATATGTTTATCTTTTGCATTTGTCATTTATAGTGACTCAGCATCAGTTCATCCTTTCCCACAATATTGTGAATTTCCTGTGGGGAAGCACACTTTTGGGACTCTCCAGTGGATTAAGTGGCATTAGCTCCACCTTCACTACAGTGCTGGGCCCTGATTCCCTTAAGCCAATCAACATACTCCATTCGCCTGGCCATAATGATTGATTCAGGGATGGACTAAAGAGAGCCAGGATTTGGATATTTTATTCAACTGTCAGAGTAAAGAGAAAGAATATTTCTTTCCTCTGCACATGAATTGGACAACCATCTTGAAATAGTAAGAAGAGAAGCTTTATAAAGGAATGAAATTTAGAAATGGAGTGAGAAGAAGGGTTAACAAATGGTGTGAGGTCAGGCATGGTGGCTCACTCCAGCACTTTGGAAGGCTTAGGTGGGAGGGAGGATCACATAAGCCCAGGAGTTCAAGACCAGCCCTGGCAACATAGTGACGGCTCCTGTCTCTACAAATAATAAAAGTAATTAGCTGGGCATGGTGATGCGTGCCTGTGGTCCTAGCCACTCAGGAGGCTGAGGTGGGAGGATTGCTTGAGCAATCCTGGGAAGTTGAGGCTACAGTGAGCTGAGATTGCACCATTGCACTCCAGCCTGGGTGACACAATGAGATCTTGTCTCAAAAAAAAGAAATAAATAAAGAAAAAAGAAATGGTGTGAGAAACACTGGGTCCTGGCAAAAGATTTTGGCACCTGGATCAAACCATACCTGCAGGTTTGCCCCTGCACCATTCAGTGTATATGAACAAATTTGGGTTGGATTTCCTGATACTTACAAGTAGTTGAGTTGCTTTCTTTTACTGTTTATTTTTCTTACTCATGGGATGTGCACAAATTGTTTCTTTACGGGTATAACTGATCACAAAGAGCCCATTTTCTCTATAACCTGAAGAGAGAGAGTATGGGCATCTCAGCTTCACCAGGTCATAACAGCATCAGTCTTTACCCTGGATTCAGCCTTGATGCATCTGAGTGCCTGATGGGCTACAGGGATACTGTTTTTGAAAACTTTACATGTGTGACAAAATAGCAAAATAGTGTGTGAGGCTCTTGCCTTGAGACCTGGGCTTGTTCTGGAGACAACTCTAATTGGAGGAGAGAGATTTGCTACTCCCACTCTCCTTGTTGACAATTGGCCTCAGGGGACCGAATCATACCGATTGACTTGATGTACCTTAGTTTGAGTGCCAGTCTGCCAGTCCAACTGGGTGATGCTTCCTGTCCCCTGAGGGTAGCCAATATCATCTGCTTTTCTTCCTCCCGATTTAGCATCACTCGGGGCAAGAATTCTGGGCTGGAGGGGAGGGGCCTATGGTTCTCTCGTATGCTCTGAGTTTGCTCACACAGCAACCTGCTCTTATCTAGTTTGATTTTTTCAGTGGCATCCTGTTGTATCTTGTCATCTGGCTCTTTGGACAGGCCTTTCTGGTCTTCACATTGATGCAGGTTGGTTTGTTTGTTTTCTCCTTGTTGATGTATAGTCAGGAATTTAACATCTTTGACTGTCCTCATCATCAGACACTCTCACTAGTCTTGCCAAATACTTAGCTATGCAAATGAAAGCACAGAAGCTTGGAGGTGATATGCCAGGAGGCTGAACCCTAGGACTGAGCTCCGTGAATATGCTGTTAAGGTTCTTCAATCCTCACTTCCCCCCTGGGCCTGCCGCTCTTGCAACATCCTTGTGGCATGCTCAAAGACCTTTGCAGTGCCCACGTCTGCATTTCCTAATAGTGTCTTTGTTTTGGGTGCATTCTTTGAAATTGGGTGCTTTAAATGCACCAATCAGGTCCTGGCAGGCAATGGATGCACATTAAAATTGATTAATTGAGGACATTTCAGCAAAGAGACTATTCAGAAGCATGGGCAGGGCTAAATGAAACAAAGGTTGTGAAGTACCCTGAAATTGTTAATAACAGGGAGCCCTTACCAACCAGGTCTAAAAGGGAAGGAGAGAGAGACTCTCGGAACCCAGAAAGAACTGTAATGTAATTACTCAACCTTCCTACCCACTGCACAGACAAAACCTGTTTGCTGAGACTGTGGTATTGCATGCAGTGAAGAAAGAGTTTAATTAACCTGAGGCTGGCCACGTGGAATAATTGGAGTTATCACTTAAATCAGTCTCCCCCAAAACTGGGAGCCTATGGTATGGTTTTTCTTTTCTTTTCCTTTCTTTTTCTTTCTTTTTTTTTTTTTTTGAGATGGAGTTTTGCTCTTGTTGCCCAGGCTGGAGTGCAATGGCGCTATGTCGGTTCACTGCAACCTCCGCTTCCTGGGTTCAGGTGATTCTCCTGCCTCAGCCTCCAGAGTATCTGATAGTACAGGCATGCACCACCACGCCCAGCTATCAGGCTGGTCAGGCTGGTCTCAAACTCCCGACCTCAGGTGATCTGCCTGCCTTGGCCTCCCAAAGTGCTGGGATTACAGACGTGAGCCACTGTGCCCAGCCTATGGTTTTTCAAGGATAGTTTGGTGGGTAGAGGACTAGATAATGGGTGCTGCTGATTGGTGGGGGATAGAATCATAGGGGTGTGGGAAATGGTCTTTGTACTCTAAGTCTGCGCGGGTAGGGGCCCAGGACCAGTTGAATCAAGAGTCACAAGTCCAGATGGGGTCAGTTATTTGCCAGAATGCAAAAGTCTGAAAAACATCTCAAAAGACCAATCCTAGGTTCTATAATAGTGATGTTATCTATAGGAGCAATTGGGGAAGTCACAAATCTTGTGACTTATAGAACAATGGCTGGTTCTAAAACTATACCTAAAACTGTGCCTACGTTTTAGCAGAATTCAGGCCCCTTCCTAATCTGTGGCCTTTCCTTAGTTTTACAAAGGTGGTTTCAGCCCTGAAACAATGAAGGAATCAGTTTTTGGGGAGTACTATTATCATCCTTGCTTTCAAGTTAAACTATAAACTAAATTCTTGTCCAGGTGTGGTAGCTCACACCTGCAATCCCAGCACTTTGGGATGCCAAGGCAGGCAGATCGCTTGAGCCCAGGAGTTCAAGACCAGACTGGGCAACCTGGCAAAACCCCGTCTCCATAAAAAATACAAAAAAAATTAGCATCGCCTATAGTCTCAGCTACTCTGGAGGCTGAGATGGGAGGATCACCCTGAGACCAGGGAGTTCGAGGTTATGGTGAGCTGTAATCACGCCACTACAGTTCAGCCTGGGCGACAGAGTGAGACCTTGTTTAAAAAAGCAAATAAATAAATAAATAAAAATTCCTCCCATGATTAGCTTGGCCTATGCCCAGGAATGAGCGAGGACAGCCAGCCTGTGAGGCTAGAAACAAGATGGAGTCAGCCACGCTAGATTCTCTCCCTGTCGTAATCTTTGCAAAGGCAGTTTCAGCAGCTGTGAGAAAGAGCCTCCCAACAAGGGCTGAAGCAGCTTTTCCCAGCGGCGCCAATTCTTCCCTAGTCCAGGCTCTGGGGAATTCTCTCTTGGAAGATGCAGCGGGCTGGAGTTGAGGGTGGGGACTTTAATCCTCCTTTGCACATTGCCAGGAACCACCTTTTCCCTTCCAGAGCAGACTTTCATTTTAAAAGCTATTTAGTGTTCAGCTTCTGAGAGTCCATGTGCTTGCTCATTCCCAGGAGAATTTTTATGACTTCTACACTTTTAAAAAGCTCATGTCAAGCTGTCTGGCTTTCCGTCTAGGTTTTGGATACTTTCCGCTTGCGCCTCCAAATCTGCTCTCCACGCTGCTGTGTCCAGGGAGCCAGATTGGCCAATGGGTACACAGTAGGAGACTGGAAGGTGGAAGGGGAGGCCGGGGTATTTATTCCCTTGGCTTCTTTCCTGCAGGGGTGAGGGTTTGTAGTGGTTCACTTTCTCCTTGAAGGCCACAGTTTCTGTTGGGCAGCTCTTTCTTATAGCGACAGCTCTCTGGGTTCCAGGATTCTCTCTCTCCCTCCTTCCCTTTTAGACCCCCTGTTGATAATACCAGTGTTCTTCACTGGTCAGAGTGGGTCAGAGCAGGTAGCCAGGAGTGACCTAGATCAAAGAAGGTGACCAGAGCAGGTGCATCCTTTGTTTTCCTGGCAATGTGCAGAGGAGGATTAAAGAAAACATCCTTTGTTTTCTCTTAATCCTGCCCATACTTCTGTAAATAATCTCTTTCCTAAACTGTCCTCAATTACCCCATTGGAGTGTGTATCTGTTTTTTCGCTAGGGCCTGATTGCTCCATTTCAAACATCTGATATCAAAGAATTCACCCCTGAAGGCTATAAGAGAAATCCCAGAGAAGTTTCCCCACTGTCTTTCTGTTTCCAGGTGGTCGTCCACCTCCAGCACAGCCTGAACCAGGTCAGTGAATGCTGCCTATTTTATCTGATCAAGTTTGTCACTGAGATCGTTGTTATAAGTAGAATTTTTGGTGCCACAAAAGAAGTAGCACGCGAATACAAATTTCCTCAGCAAGGCAATTTACTTCTACAGTAGGGTACAGCTCGCAGATGGAATAATGGCTAGCATACATTTGGACAAGGGAGGAAAAGGGGTACTTATGCCTGATGGGGGTCACCCCTACAGCTGTGTCATTCTCCTATTGGCTAGGGTTAGACCTCACAAGCTAAACTAATCCCAACTGGCTATTTTAAAGAGAGCTGGGGTCTGAGCTGGAATGACAGGGTGGTTTGGCGGGAAGGATGGTTATGGGCGGGTCAGAGGAGATAGCCAGGGGTGACCTAGATCAAAGAAGGTGACCAGAGCAGGTGACTAGAGCAGGTGACTGAAGCAGGTAACTGGGATGAGTCAGGACGGAGCCAGGGGCCGGGGAAACAGATGTGAACTATTGATTAGAACTGGTGGAAAATGTTGTTTACTGAAACTACAAGGAAGTGAAACTTTAAAATAGAGAATTAAAGAATAAGAGAGCTGAGCATACTGACACACTGATTCTTTGCAGAGAAACTTGGGGTTCACTATATCTAACAGTACTGAAGATGCATACCTCTTACTTCTGGCTTGGGAACAGCTAAGTGCTGCCCTGTAGTTAATGACTCTGGATACAGTTCTCAAATTAATCTTGGTGCCAACTGAGTCCATCAGCCAGTGAGGAGCCCCTGATTGCATGGCCAAGGAAAACCAAAACCTCACCATGATTTCTGCAAATGACTGTCTCAGGACACATCCTAGTCATGTGTTATCTTTGTACCTCCTTGTCCCAGCTGTGAATCTTCTGAAATGATTCATTCATACAAAACCATTGTGGGTCATTGTGGTAGACAGCTTCTAAGATGACCCCAAATGATCCCTGCCACCTCATATTCATGTCCTTTTGTGACTTCTTCCCTGAGTGTGTGCTGGACCTAATGACTAGCTTTTTAAAAAAATTTTCATTTAAAAAATAACTTCTCTTTTTTTGAGACAGGGTCTTGCTCTGTGGCCCAGGATGAGTGCAGTGACAGAATCATGGCTCACTGCAGCCTTGAACTCCTTGGCTCAAGCAATCCTCCCACCTCAGCCTTCCAAGTAGTTGGGGCTACAGGTGCATACCACTATGCCTGGCTAATTTTTAATTTTACTGTAGAGAAGAGGTCTCCCTATGTTGTTCAGGCTGGTCTTGAACTCCTAGACTCAAGTGATCCTTCTGCCTCAGCCTCCCAAAGTGCTGGGGTTACTGGCGTGAGCCACCATGCATAGCCTATAATTTCAACTTTTATTTTAGATGTAGGGGGTACATGTGCAAGTTTGTTACATGGGTATGTTGTCTGTTGCTGAGGTTTGGGGTATGACTGGTCGTCCTGTCACCCAAATAGTGAACATAGATAGTTTGTCAGCCCTTTCGTCCCTCTCTTTCTCTCTCATCTAGTAGTCCCTAGATTTTTTTTTTTTTTTTTTTTTTTTGAGACAAAGTCTTGCTCTGTTGGCCAGGCTGGAGTGCTGTGGCATGATCTTGGCTCACCGCAACCTCTGCCTCCCAGATTTAAGTGATCCTCATGCCTTCGCCTCCTGAGTAGCTGGGATTACAGGCACCTGCCACCATGCCTGGCTAATTTTTATATTTTTAGTAGAGACAGGGTTTTGCTATGTTGACCAGGCTAGTCTCAAACTCCTGACCTCAAGTGATCTGTCCACCTCGGCCTCCCAAAATGCTGGGATTATAGTTGTGAGCCACCGCACCCAGCCAGAGTCCCCTGTTTTTATGTTCCCATGTTTATATCCATGTGTACCCAATGTTTAGCTCTTGCTTATAAACGAGAACATACAGTATTTGGTTTTCCATTCTTGCATTAATTCACCTAGGAAAATGGCCTCCAACTGCATCCATGTTGCTGCAAAGCGTATGATTTTTTTTCCTTTTTATGACTGTGTAGTTTTCCATAGTATATATATATACCACATTTTCTTTATCCAATCCTCCATTGATGGGCACCTAGGTTGATTCCATGTCTTTGCTATTGTGAATAGTGCTGCGATGAACATATGAGTGACTAGCTTTTAATCAGTAGAACACAACAAACTTGACGGGATGTCACTTTGAGATTAGGTTACCAAACACGGGGACTTCTGTCTTGCCGGCACACACTCTGTCTTGCCTTCTCGCTGTTACTGAACCTAATTTGGGTCCCCCTGCCCAGTGCAGCAAAACCAAACATTGATATTGGAACTGTAGCAAGAGGAAGTGGGGTATCTATGGGAGGGCGCCAAACAAAGAGAATTGGGTGGTAAATGCTTAAGTCCCAAGCTCCCCGGTGGCTTATAGGTAAGGATTTATAATTATGAGAAGGCAGAGGTTACATGCAGTTATAAATCAATCTATGGGAGGCTCTACATTGGTTTGACCTAAAAAGGCAGCTCGTCTCAAAGTGGGAACCCAGGGGTCATAGATTTAAAGATGTTTTGATTTGTAATTGGCTTAGGAGGAGAGGCTTTGTCTAAAAACTTTGAGATCACCAGAATGTTAGTTCTGGCCTTGGGTGTCACTTCCTCTATGCCCCTTAGGAAGAAATTTAGAAAAGAGTGTTAAGAATTAGTCCTCAGTTTCCCCTTATCTGAGGTCTGTGTGTCAGTGGATCCACTTAGTGGGGTAGGGGGGTCCTCATTTTTGAAAAACAATCTAGGGACATTAGTTTTTATAGGGAAGCCAAACATCCCATGATTTTAACTTTCTTGCCCATTGTTCTAAGCCACTATTATCTTCTTGCTTATTAAGTCCCTTATGTATGTATGTATTTTTGAGACAGAATCTTGTTCCATTTCCTAGGCTGGAGTGTAATGGCATAATCTCGGCTCACTGCAACCTCCACCTCCTAGGTTCAAGGGATTCTCCTGCTTCAGCCTCCCGAGTAGTTGGGACTACAGGAGTGTGTCACCATTCCTGGCTAATTTTGTATTTTTAGTAGAGATGGGGTTTTGTCATGTTGGCCAAGCTAGTCTTGGGGTTTTGTCATGTTGGCTAGGCTAGTCTTGAACTCCTGACCTCAAGTGATTCACCTGCCTTGGCTTCCCAAAGTGCTGGGATTGCAGGCATGAGCCACTGTGCCCAGACTTATTTATTTTTTAAGGGCTAGCTAAGTGCCTGGAATTTTTCTTAAAGGAACTTAAGATCTTTCTTTATTTCTATGTTTGGTGGTAGGGGGCTGCACACCCCTAAGAGAGGTCCCTGTTCTGCCTCATTGCCTGCTTGCTCTGATAGATCAAGCTGTTGCGTTATGAGCTGCCCTATGGAGAGGTCCATGTGGCAAGCATCTGAGGGTGGCCTCTGACAACAGTTCATGAGAAATGAATCCTGCCAATAATCACATGGGTGATCTTGGAAGTGGATCCTTCCCCAGTTGAGTCTTGAGATGAAACCTAGCTGACACCTTGATAGCAATCTGTGGTAGACCCTGAAGCCAGGGGCCCATCTCTGAATTCCTAACCCACAGAAACTATGAGATAATTAATGTGTGTTGTTTTAAGCCACTGAGTTTTGGAATAATTTGTTACACAGCAATAGATAGCCTATATAGCAGTATAGGCTTCAGTTGATGATTCCAGTGGGGAGATCAAAGTGAAATTTATATTGCACACATCACAAGAAGTAACTAACTAACCAACACAATTGGGAATTTCTGTGCATCTGCAGCCCTCTCAGTGCAGAGGGCTCCTCTTTCTTGCTCTTGTTCTTTCTCAATATCATTCTCCAATTTGGCCAAGTCCAGCTTCATTGCATATTATCTTTCTGTGGATTGTCAGTTTTTTCTGTGTCCATTTGGCAGCGAATTTAATTTTTTTATGATTTTTTTTTCTTTAGCAATGGGGTCTCACTCTGTTGCCCAGGCTGGTCTCAAACTCCTGGGCTCAAGTAATCATCCCCACTTGCCTTCCTAAAGTGCTGGGATTACAGGCAAGAGCCATCATGCCTGACCCTTTCTGACTTCTACTCCCAAACATGTTGGCAAACTCCTCAAGGTATTCAGCAGGAAAAAAAATCCTCTCTATTAATGAAGCCCACCTTTCTTGGGCAGCAGTGTGGGTTACAGATATGTGAAATGTCTGTTACATAAGTCTCTCAGCTTCTTCCTGCATATATTGCTATTCAACTACTTAAAGCTATTGAAAAATGCATGCAAACAAAATTTTAATCTAACAGGGAAAATGTCTTTATGACATTGTTCAAATCGAGTTATATCATATGTGAAGGAGAAGCACATTCTACCGGAGAAAAGCTTTTTAAACCCTCTGCTTTTTGACATTTTAACCAGGACGTTAGATAAGAAGGCTGCTATGGAAATATAGTTAGCAACATTGTTGGAAAATATAGGCTCGAAAAGAGTTCAAGAATATGTATCCATTGAACTTGATGAAATAATTTTAGAAGCTGAGGCTGTGAAATCTTGACAGCAAAACTGAACAGACACTGTATAGAGTTCCCATTTTGCAGATTTATATTTGGTTGGTTCATGCAGGCAGACCCCAGGAGAGCTAAGACTTTGTTAAATACCTAACACATACCCAGTAAGAAGGATAAATGTAGGTGTTCACGTCAGTGTTTTAAACACGTGATCCAATAAATCAGCAAAAAGGCAGCAAAGCAGTTGTAGTAATGGTTAAAAAAAAAAAAAAGAAGCAGGGAAAACTTTAGGAGGAGGAATTGTGTCAAAACACATCCAAATGTGGCTACTTCCAACTACTCCATTCAAATGTGAGCCTCCATTCATTCTCACCTGGATTCCAGCAAGAACTTCCTAGCGGTTTTCTCCATCTCAGATTTGCCTTCTTGGGGTATATTTTCAACAAAGGAACCAGAATGATACTTAAAAAAAAAGTATCAGGCTGACATGGTGGCTCATGCCTGTAATATTTGTACTTTGGGGAGCTAAGGTGGGAAGGATCACTTGAGGTAAGGAGTTTGAGACCAGCCTGGGCAACATAGCTAGACTCTGTCTCTACAATACATACATACATACATGCATACCTACATTAGCCAGGTGTGGCACCTGCCTGTAGTCCTAGCTACTCGGGAGGCTGAGGTGGGAGGATCACTTGAGCCTGGGAGGTCAAGGCTGCAGGGAGCTGTGTTCCTGCCACTGCACTCCAGCCTGGGTGACAGAGTGAGACTCTGTCTCCAATCTTTCTCTATCTACCCTATCTATCTATCTATCTATCTATCTATCTATCTATCTATCTATCTATCTTACACACACACACACACACACACACACGAAATATCAGAACATTATTCATGTTAGCCAAAAGGTTAAAAAAAAAAAACCCAAGTGTTCATCAACTGAATGAATAAATAAATTGTTGTACAGGATATCCATACAATGGAACATTATTTGGCAATTTAAAAAATGAAATATGAGGCTGGGAGCAGTGGCTCAAGCCTGTAATCCCAGCAAGTTGGGAGGCCGAGGTGGGTGGATCACCTGAGGTCAGGAGTGCAAGACCAGCCTGGCCAACATGGTGAAATCCTGTCTCTACTAAAAATACAAAACTTAGCTGGGTGCGGTGGTGGATGCCTGTAATCCCAGCTACTAGGGAGGCTGAGGCAGGAGAATTGCTTTGAACCTAGGAGGCAGAGGTTGCAGTGAGGCAAGATCATGCCACTGCACTCCAGCCTGTGCAACAGAGTAAGACCTTGTCTCAAAAAAAAAATTGAAATATAAGTAGTCATATTTATAGAGATAGAAAGTAGAATGGTGGTTGCCACATCAGGGACTGGGGTGGGGTGGGGAATAGGAGTTGCTATTTAATGGGTACAGAGTTTCAGTTTGGAGAGGTGACAAGAGTTCTGAAGATGGATGGTGGGTATGGTTACTCAACAGTGTGAATATACTTAATGCCATGAAGTGTACACTTAAAAATAGTAAAGATGGTTAAAAAAACAAAAGGAATGAAGTACTGATATATGCTATAACATAGATGAACATTGAAAATCTTATTCTAAGAAGACAGATGCAAAATGTCACGTGTTATATGATTCCATTGATATGAAATGTTCAGAATAGGCAAATGTATAGAAAGTTACATTAGTGGTTGCCCAAGGCTGAGTGGTTTTAGGGGAAGGGTTGAGAAAATGGAGAGTGACTGCTAATGGGTAAAGACTTTTTGGTGGTGGTGGGGTGATAAAATGTTCTAAAGTAAATTACGACCAGGAGCAATGGCTCACGCCTTAATCCAAGCACTCTGGGAGGCCGGGGCAGGTGGATCACTTGAGGCCAGGAATTTGAGACCAGCGTGGCCAACTGGGTGAAACCCCATCTCTGCTAAAAATACTGGGTGTGGTGGCACATGCCTGTAATCCTAGCTACTCGGGAGGCCAAGGTGAGAAGATTGCTTGAACCCAGGAGGTGGAGGTTGCAGTGAGCTGAGATCACACCACTGCACTCCAGCTCTGGGTAATAGAGCTAGACTCCGTATCAAAAAAAAATATATGGTGATGGTTGTACTACACTGTGACTATATAAAAATCAATTGAATTGTATACTGTAAATGGGTAAATTTTATGTCAATTAAGCTATTTAAAAAACAGACGTATATGGAAAAACTTGAATTTTGGGGAGTTAGTTGTATTAACCAGGCTCTATCCAGTCTTTTTTTTTTTTTTCTTAGAGATGGGGTTCTCACTCCATGGTGTGATCACGGCTCACTTCAGCTTCCCAAAGAGCTGGGATTACAGGTGAATGATACAATGTCTGCCTAAAAAGAAAAATTATAAAAAATTTTAAGAGATGGGGGTCTCACTGTATTGCCCAGGCTGGTCTTAAACTCCTGGTCTCAAGTAATCCTCCCGCCTCAGCTCAAAGGTGTGAGCCACCATACCTGGTTTGTCTAAGAAAGCCACCATACTTGGCTTATCTTTCTCTTATCTTGAGAAAGAATAAATTCAGTTTTGTTACTGCACATTGAAGAGTAAACTATCCTCAACATCCAGTAACACACCATAGCCTTTCCAAAGGTAAAAATGGTGATAGGGTCCAAGAAGTGAAATGGTGATAGGGTCAAAGAAGTATGTTGTTTCAGGGAATATGGAAAAAAAAAGGCAGATTATGTTATTCATTTGCTCAAAACCATTCAGTGGTTTTCCATGTTAATGAGTGGAAACTAAAGTTCTTAAAATTGCTTGCAAGGTTCAACACACTCAGTCTCCCTCCTGCGACTTGTTTGAGGTTACCCCCTACTTCTTACAGCCATGCCGGCCTTCTCTCCATCATACCTGGACCCACTCCTGCCCCAGGGCTTTGCCCCTCCTGGCTGTTCCCTCTGCCTCCAAAACACTTTTGCCAAGTTCCCTCACGGCTTGCTCACTTATACCTCCTTTAGCTCAAATGTCACTTCTTGGCCACCTCCCTGGCCACCCCCCACAGAGGTGCATTCCTGGCATTCTCTGCTTTTCTTCCCTCCTTCATTTTTTCCTGTGACACACCTGACACAATACGTAGTTTATGTATTCTTTGGTTCATTGCCTCCCACACCCAGTCCAGAATGTAAGCTCTATAAGGCAGGGATTTTTATCCATCTTGTTCACTGCTGTATCCTCAGTACCTTTATAATGGTATTTGGCACATAGTAGTAACTCAATAAATATTTGTTAAATGAATGAATGAAAAGCTGCCACATGTTCAAGAAGTCATGGTGTATTGCATAGGAAAACAGTACTATTAAGGAGATACCAGCATCCTACAAACAGTGGAGGAAAATGCCACATAAGTTGCCAAATTGATTAAAGTGTGCTGTTTAACTTGCAGACTCTGGAGGGTAACTTACACAAATACGGACAATTATTCCCTTATATGTATAATTTGCCCCTGATTTTTCATTCCACCTCTCAGGCCTGGAGGATCATTAAACATCATTTAATAAGTGGGTCTTTGCTGCCCTTCTCCTAGGAATAGAGTATATAGAGTTGCCCATGTGAGAAGCAGCCAAAGCTCAGGTCAGCATCTGCAATGAGGAGTGCCTGCCTGGTTGAATGCACTGGGGCTTCTGTTTGAAACCTCAATGTTTTTCTCTGCTGACAGCATCTTGATGTATATGGCATATGTCTCCTGACCTTAGTGGCCTCTCACAAAACTCCAAAGTATAACAGTGCATCTCTTTGAGATTCTCCTAGCAGCCCTCAAGGTGAATTCCCTATGGACTATGTGTCCTGTGTTTTAGACCAAACCCATTACAAAAGTACCCTCCAACTTTGGTGAAAACCTGTCTGGCTATTTTCTTATGATATTGTAAGACAGAAACTTAATCTTTTTTTTTTTTTTAATTTTCTTTGTAGATATTGTGAATGGTAGTTCGCTCGTGATTGGCTCTCTGTTTGTCTGTTATTGGTATATAGGAATGCTTGTGATTTTTGCACATTGATTTTGTATCCTGAGACTTTGCTGAAGTTGCTTATCATCTTAAGGAAATTTTGGGCTGAGATGATGGGGTCTTCTAAATATACAATCATGTCATCTGCAAATAGAGACAATTTGACTTCCTCTTTTCCCAATTGAATAGCCTTTATTTCTTTTTCTTGCCTGATTGCTCTGGCCAGAACTTCCAATACTATGTTGAATAGGAGTGGTGAGAGAGGGCACCCTTGTCTAGTGCCAGTTTTCAAAGGGAATGCTTCCAGTTTTTGCCCATTCAGTATGATATTG
>CAUYLG010044431.1:0-70255 GCA_963573385.1 Cacajao melanocephalus | reverse complement strand
AACTCACTCAAAGCCACACAACTACATGAAAATTGAACAACCTGCTCCTGAATGACTCCTGGGTAAACAATGCAATTAATGCAGAAATCAGTAAGTTATTTGAAACTAATGAGAACAAAGAGACAATGTACCAGAATCTCTAGAATGCAGCTAAAGCAGTGTTAAGAGGGAAATTTATAGCACTAAATGCCCATATGAAAATGCTAGAAAGATCTTAAATCAACAATCTAGCATAGTATTGGAAGTTCCGGCAAGAGCAATCAGGCAAGAGAAAGAAATAAAGGGTATTCAGATAGGAAGAGAAGAAGTCAAATTATTTTTTATTGCAGATGGCATGATCCTGTTACTAGAAAACCCCATCTTCTGAGTCCAAAAGCTTCTTAAGCTGATAAGCATCTTTAGCAGTCTCAGAATACAAAAATCAATGTGCAAAAATCGCCAGCATTCCTATAAACAAACAACAAGCATGCAGAGAGCGGAATCATTAATGAACTCCCATTCACAATTGCTACAAAGAGAATAAAATACCTAGGAATACAGCCAGCAATGGTAGCGAAGGACCTCTTTAAGGAGAACTACAGACCACTCCTCAAGAAAATCAGAGAGGACACAAACAAATAGAAAAGCATTTCATGCTCATGAATAGGAAAATGACCATACTGCTCAAAGTAATTTATAGATTTAGTGCTATCCCCATTAAACTACCATTGACATTCTTCACAGAACTAGAAAAAAACTATTTTAAAATTCATATGGAGCCGAAAGAAAAGCCTGAATAGCAAAGATGATCCTAAGCAAAAAGAACAAAGCTGGAGACATCATGCTATCTAACTTCAAACTATACTACAAGGCTACAGTAACCAAAACAGTATGGTACTGTTACAAAAACAGACACACAGACCAGTGGAGCACAGCAGAGAACTCAGAAATAAGACTACACACCTACAACCATCTGATCTTTGACAAACCTGACAAAAACAAGCAACAGGAGAAGGATTCCCTATTTAATAAATGGTGCTGGAAGAACTGCCCAGCCATATGCCGAAGATTGAAACTGGACCCCTTCCTTACACCTTACACAAACATTAATGTAAAATGGACTAAATACTTAAATGTAAAACCCAAAACTATAAAAACCCTAGAAGAAAATCTAGGCAATACCATTCAGGACATAGGCATGGGCAAACATTTTATGATGAAAACACCAAGAGCTATTGCAACAAAAGCAAAAATTGACAAATGAGATCTAATTAAATGCAAGAGCCTCTGCACCGCAAAAGAAACAACCTACAGAAAATGTTTGCAATCCATCCATTTGACAAAGGTCTAATATCCAAAGCCTACAAGGAACTTAAACAAATATACAAGAAAAAAAAACATTAAGAAGTGGGCAAAGGACATGAACAGACACTTCTCAAAAGATGACATTCATGCAGCCAACAAACATGAAAAGAAGCTCAACATCACTGATTAGAGAAATGCAAATCAAAACCACAATGAGATACCATCTCACACCAGTCAGAATGGCTATCATTAAAAAGTCAAGAAACAACAGATGCTGGCAAGGCTGCAGAGAAAAAAGGAACATTTTTACACTGTTGGAATGTAAATTAGCTCAACCATTGTGGAAGACAGTGTGGCGAGTCCTCAAAGATCTAGAAGCAGAAATACCATCTGACCCAGCAATCCCATTACTGAGTATATATCCAAAGGAATATAAATCATTCTGTTATAAAGATAGATGCATGTATATGCTCATTGCAGCACTATCCACAACAGCCAAGACATGGAATCAACCCAAATGCCCATCAATGATAGACTGGATAAAGAAACTGTGGTACATATACACCGTGAAATACTATGCAGCCATAAAAAGAAACGAGATCATGCCCTTTGCTGGGACACAGATAGAGCTGAAGCCGTTATCCTCAGCAAACCAATACAGGAACAGAAAACCAAATAATTCTCACAAGTAGGAGCTGAATGATGAGAACACATGGACACATGGTGGGGAACAACACACCTTGGGGCCTGTTGGGGAAGGGTAGAGGGAGGAAGAGCATCAGGAAGAACAGCTAATGGATGCTGGGCTTAATACCTAGGTAATGGGTTAATCTGTGCAACAACCCACCACGGCACACGTTTACCTATGTAACAGACCTGCACATCCTGCACTTGGACCCCAGAATGTAAAACATAAGTTGAAAAACTAAGAAAAAAGAAAAAGGGAAAAGAACAGACTCCAGGTAGCCATTGGTCCAAGAAAGATGAAAATATACATGGAGCAGAACTGAG
This sequence comes from Cacajao melanocephalus, assembly GCA_963573385.1. Taxonomy (NCBI): domain Eukaryota; kingdom Metazoa; phylum Chordata; class Mammalia; order Primates; family Pitheciidae; genus Cacajao; species Cacajao melanocephalus. Next base: position 67,960 of record CAUYLG010044431.1, on the reverse strand, counting down.
TCTGACAGTCCGGAGCCCAGTTCAACACCTGCTGGCCTGAAGCACAGCTACTCAAGCTGATTCACAGACCAAGGAGGGAGAAGAAGTAATGTTTGTTGTTAGATACCACTGAAATTCTGGGTTTGTTTTGAAGCAAAAGTCAACTAAAAACATTCTCCACTTTAAAAAAAAAAAAAAAGATTCACTCTGGGTACCACTGTAAGACATCTAGTCAAAGTATAATCATTTCTTGAACAGAGTTTGATGCAAGGAAGATTGTTAATTTGTGACTTAAAAGGTCCAAACCTTCCCTTCAATAAAGCATGGACAGTGGCCACATTTGCATAATACAACTATGAATACTTTGTCCTCTTTCTACTGTTCAAAATTCCAGCTTTAAAGACTATGTATTACTTTCATAATGTAAAACCTTTTTTCTAATTAAAGACATTGTATTGCTGTGAATAATTAAAACTTCTCATTTCAATTTATCTAAATATTGGTTTAGCAGGAACCAGCCACCTTGCCAGCAGGATAGCTCACCTTATCAAAAACTCAAACAAAGAAACTGAGGGCTCAAATTTTTCTCTTTCATCCATCACTAGGCTGCCTTCAGAGGGGCAAAAATGCTACCAGCATTTATTCTGAATGTCAACTTTTAGCAAACAGAAGGAAATTAGCTGGGCAAAGTATAATGATCTCCTGAGATAAAATCAGCAATTGAACGAAGTGGTATCTCTTCATCTGAAAGCACAACCGTGAGTGCTAGGTTCTTGGCCTTGATATGCTCTCAACTAGGAAAGTTGGGAAAATTACTTCCCCTCTCCTGCCTGCATTTATGTGTAAAATGATGAGATTTGATTAGATCCTTAGCCTTTCTAGGTTTAGCAATCCACGAACCCCGCTTACAGAGACTAACAGCCCAAGGAAATTGCTGGTTTGTAGAAAATATCTTCTTTTGTGTGTAGGAGAGTGAAGGAGGCAGGAGAACTTACCCCACAAAACTATCAACGCAGACATAAAGATGCAGGCCAGGTTGTTCTTCACAGCATTGCTTACAATCGTTAAGTACAGAAGCAGTGGCTTTTCAACAATAAGGGAAGGATTAAACAAATTACAGCGTAATCAAAGGATGTAATGTTTGGTAGTCATTTAAAATTATGCAGATCTGGCCAGGCACCGTGGCTCATGCCTGTAATCCCAGCACTGCAGGAGGCCAAAGCAGGAGGATTGCTTGAGCCCAAACTGAACAGCATAGCAAGACCTCATCTCTGCAAAAAAAAAAAAAAAAGATACAAAAATCAGCCTGACATGATGGCACACACCTGTAGCCCCAGCTACTTGGGAGGCTGAGGTAGGAGGATCCCTTGAGCCCAGGAATTTGAAGCTACAGTGAGCCATGATCACGACGCCACTGTACTCCAGCCTGGGCAAGAGAATGAGACCCTGTCTCACAAAAAAAAAAGGGTAAAATTATGCAGACCTGTACCTACTGATGTAGCTGTTAATAACATCTTAAGTGGAAAATCTACTTACAAAAATATTTAAGTGTACCTTTTTGAAATATATACTTACATACACCTCTTGAAAGGTTAATAGTGATGATGTTGTGGTGGTGAAATTGCTCTGAAGATTTTTCTTTTGGTTTATTTGTAATTTCCAGTTTTCTATAATAAACACTTCTTATTTGTATAATTCAAACAAATATATAGGGTAGGTAAAGTCAAGGTTCTCCAGAGAAACAGAACCAGTAAGAGACTTACACATACAGACACACAGACTCACAGAGAGAGCCAATAGGATATACAGGCTGGATCCCTCTTGCCTGAAATGCCTGCGACCAGAAGATCTTTGGATTTCAGATTTTGGGGAATTTGGGAATATTTGCATATATGTAACAAGTAGGTAAGTGGGGAGTGAGACCCAAGTCTAAATAGGAAACTCATTTATGTTTCATATACATCTTATACACATAGCCTGAAGGTAATTTTATACAATATTTTAGAGAATTGTGTGCACATCCAGCCTGCACATGGGCCATTGTATTACCCTTTGTGGATGTGCCTGCATCACTGATGCCTGGGCATTTGAGGAAAAACTGTATCACAGCTGAACCGGGCTGGAAGGGTCTTTATTTCCCTTGTGGACTGTGGGTTGTGCCCCCACATTCTGACTGTGATGTACCACATGAGGTCAGGTGTGAAATGTTCCACTCATGGCATGGTAATGCTCACAAACCTTCAGGGTTTGAAAATATTCCTCCCAGTACGAAAGGACAACAGCAACAGAGCGTACTTCACAAAGCGCCCTCACAAATTAGATGAGTGTTATCTCAATCTCACAAAACACTGTAGTTTTCAGATCAGATATAGTCAGCCTGTATAGATACATACAAACAGAACCAACAGGATATATACCTGTATGTTTATATGTGTATTATGTGTATATATACATGTGAGTATATGTATGTGTGTATATATATGCAAATATATAATGAGATTTTTTTAAGATACTCAGCCTGCATAGAAAAATATAAACAGAACAGGATATATATCTGTATATTTAGGTGTGTATTATGTGTATATATACATGTGTATGTGTATACATACACACACACACACACACACACGCACACACAGAGATATAAAATGAGATTTATCTTAAGGAATTGGCTAACCTGATCATGGGACTAGCCAACCCGAAATGCACATAACAAGATAACAAGACAGCAGCCTGGAAACTCAGGCAACCTTGAGGCAGAACTTCTTCTGCCCTGAAGAAGCTGTTTCTGATCTTAAGGCCTTCAACTGAATGGATAAGCCCCTGTCCCCCCATTATCGAGGGGAATTTCCTGTGCTTATAAAGTCAACTGACTGTAGGTGTTAACCATATCTACAAAGTACCCTCCCAGCAATACCTAAATTCGTATCTGATCAAATAACTAGGTGCTACAGCCTCATCAAGCTGAAATACAAAACAAACCATCACTCGGTTGCTTTCTGATCAAGCTGTTAAGGTACAATAACAAGATGAAGACTTTACATTCAAGGGGAGGCGTAAGAGTTTGTTATCTAGGTAAATGTGTGTCACACGTGTTTTGTTGTACAGACTATTTCATGACCCAGGTATTAAGCCTAGTACTATTAGCTATTTCTCCTGATCCTCCTCTCCCTCCTCCCACCTCCCACCCTTCAACAGGCCCCAGTGAGTCTTGTTCCCCTCTCTGTGTCCATGTGTTCTCTGCATTTAGCTCTCACTTGTAAGTGAGAACATGCAGTGTTTTCTGTTCCTGCATTCGTTTGCTAAAAATAATGGCCTCCAGTTCCATCTATGTTGCTGCAAGGGACATTATCGTGTCCTTTCTGATGGCTGCATAGTATTCCACAGTGTACAGGTACACTTTCTTTATCCAATCTACATTTGATGGGCATTTAGATTGTTTCCATGACTTTGCTATTGTGAACAGTGCTGCAGTGAACATGTGTGTGCAAGTGTCTTTATGATACAACGATTTCTATTCCTTTGGGTATATACCCCATCATGGGAATACTGGGTCAAATGGCAGTTCTGGTTTTAGATCTTTGAAGAATTGCCACACTGTTTTCCACAATGACTGAACTGATTTACACTTCTACCCATAGTGTGTAAACTTTCCCTTTTCTCCACAACCTCGCCAACATCTGTTCTGTTTTGACTTTTTTTATAATAGCCATTCTGACTCATGGGAGATGGCGTCTCATTGTGGTTTTGATCAGCATTTCTCTAATGATCAGTGATGTTGAGATTTTTCATCTCCTTTTTGGCCACATGTGTATCTTCTTTTGAAAAGTCTTCATGTCCTTTGCCTACTTTATAATGGGGTTGCTTTCTTCTCACAAATGTTTAAGTTCCTTGTAGATGCTGGATATTAGACCTTTGTCAGAGGCACTGTTTGGAAAGGAATTTTCCCCGTTCTGTAGGTTGTCTGTTTACCCTGTTGGTAGTTTCTTACACTGTGCAGAAGCTCTTTAGTTTAATTAGATTGCATTTGTCAATTTTTGCTTTTGTTGCAGTTGCTTTAGGCATGTTCATCATGAACTGTTTGCCTGTTCCTGTGTCCAGAGTGGGATTCTCTAGGTTGTCGTCCAGGGTTTTTATAGTTTTAGGTTTTACAGTTAAGTCTTTAATCCAAGATGGAGACATTTTAATCCACCAGGATCTCGGCAAGCCTGGGATAGGCAGGCTGATATAATGAGGGGTTGTTCCTGCCAAGAAATCCTGCAAAAGCCTGGAGGGGGTGCCTTTCCAAAAGTGAAGATGGGGGGTCACTTGTGTGAGCAGGAAAAGGCGGCAGGAAGTAGAGGAGACACGAGCCAGGTCAGAAAGCAAGCCAGTGACTGAGACAATTGCTCCCTAGGAATCTTCAGTCACCAAATTGACCAGATGTCTGCGGATCAGGGCTGCTGACGTGGAAGTAGAAGCGTGGGAGAAAGAACAGAGAAGCCAGGGCAGCCAGAGTGAGGAAGCTTAACATCCCAGGCGGTGGAGAGAAGTTTGCGTTAAGTTCAGCCAGACTTCCAGGGGGTGCTGGAGCCCTGGTGACATCCGGTGTTGACGTATCAAGCCTGGATCTAAATGGCTCTGCAGAGTTCCTTTTTTTCCCCATGCTGGGGGCAATCGGGCAGCACAGACCGATGGAGCATACGTCTCATATAGATTTTTAAGTCATTAACAGTTCTAAATTAACCAGCTGAATGCTCTCACTGCATGAAGGAACAGGCATGGCCGGTAGGGGTTCCAGGTTATCGACTGTTGAGCAGCCGCAGAAGTGAGGCGAGAGAAAGATGTTGAAGAAAGTGAAATTTCAGAGCATCAATGACAACACGAAAATACCCAAGTAAAACCTTGCTGCTTCATTTGGGAAAATTACAAAGCAAATAAGGATAACCCTTATCTCTTAACATATTTGGCAAACAAGAAGAAAGGGGTTCTTTTCTGTTTCTCAGTCCTGGAAGGGGAGGTTCCAAAAGGCTCCTAACTTACTCTCTGTAGGGCAGGCTGCTTGGACTGAGATTTTCATATCTCTGTGCCCTTTGGAAGCTGATAGGCTCTACCTATTTTCTCTTTGCTGCACGCAGTTTCTACAATGAGCATGCATTATTTTTATAATCAGGAAGAAAATAAAATTTATTCATTTATTTATTTTTGAGATGGAGTCTCGCTCTGTCACCTGGCTGGAATGCAGGGGCCAGGCTCACTGCCACCTCTACCTTCCCGGTTCAAGTGATTCTCCTGCCTCAGGCTCCCAAGTAGCTGGGACTACAGGCACACACCACCATGCCCAGCTAATTTTTGTATTTTTAGTAGAGATGGGGTTTCACCATGTTGGCCAGGATGGTCTTGATCTCTATCTCTGGACCTCGTGATCTGCCCGCCTCAGCCTCCCAAAGTGGTGGGATTACAGGCATGAGCCACGGCGCCCGGCCAACATTTATATTTTTTAAATCTGTTGGAAGACTCCTTGCTTCAAGACAATAATTTGAGATCACATGCTTTATTTCTCATCTAGTGCAAAATCTTTTGAAATAATCATGTGTGTGTGTGTATACATTTTTTTTTTTTTTTTTTGGGGGAGACAGGGTTTTGCTGTGTTTCCCAGGCTGGAGTGCAGTAGCATCATCATGGCTTGCTGCAGCCTTGACCTCCTATGCTCAAATGACCCTCCCATATCAGCCACCAGTGCAGCTGGGACCACAGTATGCGCCACCACATCAGGCTAATCTGTTTTTTTGTTTTTGTTTTTGTTTTTTTGTAGAGACAGGGACTTGCCATGTTGCCCAAGCTAGTCTTGAACTCCTGGCCTCAAGCAAACTTCTCACCTTGGCCTCCCAAAGTGCTGGGGTTATAGTATGAGCCACCATGCCCAGCCAATATTTTTCAAATCTGGTAGAGGAGTAGTGGTTTCAAGATCATTTGAGGGCACATGTTTTACCTCCCCTCTAGTGCAAAAATCTTCTGAAATCATCCAATAAATATTATTATAGGGGAAATATCTGTAGCAGGACTGGCAAATAAAGGATACCTACCGTAAATGGGCCAGTAGCACTTAGGATTTCCTGGAGGAACGGAAGCAGATGGGAGCAGGGAAACATACCGGGAGAGTTTTACCTGCTACACTCTCTGGACGCTAATTTAGCCAAATGTTAATTATAAATGGGCATCCAGACTTGCAGCCATCTGGCCCCTGGGAATTTAAGGAAATAGTTGAACATATGTATAAAGATATATGTTATGATGATGATAGCTGTGTGTTCATGTTTATATAATTTCAAGGCTTATTAAATTTTGCCTCTTTCCTTCAGCTAAGTGTTTTCCGTTCATATGATCACTCTGAACACCAACAAAAAAGATTTTATTACTGCGACTATGCAAATATTATTCCATGCTGGGCTGCATAATGTGTTGGAATTACGTTTATTTCTCTATGGATTTAATTTCACCACACCAAACCACTTCAAAGAGAGTATCTCTAGCATCAAGGACAAATATATTCTCTATTTTGACATCCCATCAGTTCCTTAAAATGCCACCTTATAATGGTCCTTTAAAAAATGCCACATTTTATGTTGGGTTATATGTTTCTCATGTATTTTTTCCCTTAAATTTCTAATTTTCTTTCCTTTCTTTCTTTATTTGTCTTTATATTCTCAATTCTTTCCCAACCTTGTATTCATATTCTCATTCTACCTCCGGTTGCCTTCCACCTTGTGAGCTGGACGGAAGTCGCCCACACAGCTGTCTCTCAGAACTTTCCTGCCCTGCCTTCTAGAGTTGAAATCTGTAATTTCTATGTTTTCCCCTTTCTTGGCTTACCCTCTGGATTTGCTGGAAAACATCCTCAAGTAACTTCCTAAGAAAGGTAGATAAATAATATTAGAAAGGAAAAAGGGAACTTAACTGCCAATGCAGAAATAAAAAAGATACAGGGACTATATTATAAACAAGTTTGCTAAATTTGATAACTTAGTTGAAATGGATCAATTTCCTTAAAAACTGGAGCCTACCAAAGTGAAAAGAAATAGAAAACTTGAATCATCTCATAACCTCTTAACACACTGAATCAACAGTTAAAAATATTTCTACGAAGTAGCAGTCAGACTTTAATGGAAAAATCTACTCATCATTTCAGGAATAAATTTCAGTCTTACCCAAACACATCCAAGAAAGTAAAAGGAGAAATACTCCCCAATTTATATCTTTTTATAAGTGGCATAACCAAGTCTAACCTTAATATCAAACATCAGGCAAGGAATGTCTAAAACTGGAAAGTTACAGGCCAATCCCACTCATATATTAAAACTATGGTAGGAATCCTTGCTGCTTAACAAAATTCACGCTCTCCTTTTCTTCCTGGGCATATAAATTATATTTCCAAGCCCTGCTTGTGGTTTGTGTGACCAGAGGGCTGCATCTAACAAATGAAATGTGAGCAGAGGTGATGTGTGCAAGTTCAAGGCCAATGCTTTTTTAATGAGCCCTCAAACTTCCCCACACTCTTTTTCCTTGTCCACTGGCTGGATGCAGAGGGTTGCAAGATCCACAAGGACAGAAGGAACCTGATCACCACCAAGTGGATTGTTTGATGAGTAGAAAATAAACTCCAATTGTGGAAAACCATGGAAATTTGGAGGGTTTATTTGTTACAGAAGCTAGGATTATCCTTAACCAGAGGCTGATATTTTCAAGTGTGCTGCTGCCATAATAAACTCCAAAACATGACCACAGTTTGGCAGTGGCAAGCTGCAAGAAAATAGATTTTGTAGGCCAAACCAGCATGTGGCAAATCGTTAGCTAAAACTGTCACGTGATAACTTGGAAGGTAGACCTGCTGGAGCCCGTAGTTCTAAGGAAAATGGGTGGCTAGCCAGAGCGTCAGTATGTGTCAGTTTTGATTTGCAGCATTTAGCAGGTATTACCAAGAACTGGACACAGACAAAAAAAATACCTGGTTTGAAAACACAGACAAGGAAATAGATATAGGATAAAAGTTGGGGATAAAAGTTTAAACGATCCATCAGTTTCTTAATTACTCACGGGGATTCAGTACTGCAGCAAGGATCAGCTTAGGATTGCTATTGACAAGGTAGCTCTCATTCAGTTGAAAAAGAAACGCTTGAGTGTTTCCTTCCTTGAGGAAGGAAACAAGGCAGGTTTGAGAATTACGTCCAGAACTATCCTGTCCGATTTAGGTGGTGATTGAGCACCCGGAACTGTGGCTAGCCTGAATTTCAACATTCTCTAAGAGTGAAATAAACACCAGATTTCAAAGACTTGATATGAAACAAATGTAAAATACCTCATCAATAATTTTGTATCAGCTATGTGTTGAAATAGTATTTTGGATTGTATTGCCACCAGGAAAAAAAAAAGGAATTCAGGCCTAGCTTTAAGAGCCTATGACTGTCAAAGCAAACTTCAGATTCCTAAACCTGTGTTCCCAAGAAGTTTCTACATGTGTGGTTCAGGTTCTGGGCTTTCAAAATTTCTTAAGTAGATAAACTTCAAAACCAAATACTAGGGCCAGGCATGGTGGCTCATGCCTCAAATTCCAACACTTTTGGGAGGCTGAGGTGGGAGGCTCACTTGAGGCCAGGAGTTTGAGACCAGCTTGGGCAACATGGTGAGACCCTACATCCACAAATACAAAACAAAATAAAAAGTTTGCTGGGCACAGTGGTGCGTACCTGTAGTCCTAGCTTCTTGGGACGCTGAGGCAGGAGGATCACTTAAGCCCAGAAGTTCAGGCTACATACAGTGAGCTATGATCGTGCCTGTGCACTCCAGCCTGGGCCACAGAGCAAGACCCTATGTGTTAAAAAAAAATCCAACACATTCTGTACTAAATATTTCTGATAAATCACCTTTGATTCAGACATAAAACGTAAAACATAAGAATTTAAGAGTGTGATAGAGAACAATGATACCCAAAACACATTTTGTTTTTACTAACCAAATTCAAACAACAGACTTAAGAATACTTTAAGATAATTTCTTATACTTTTGAATGTATAAGGAGCTAAAATTTTAAACAAAGGACATGTAGATATGTTTGTTGTAGAATGTTATTTTCAGCAATTAAAGATTGCTGAAAGGGCATTCAGATCTGCCCAGGCTTTGAAACCTTGGTACCCAGGAACATCTAGAATACATGCTAGTTAAAATGCTATTTTGTGCTCTGCACAGAGGATTAATTTTGTTTATTTAATGTGCCATTAAAAGCAAGCACTATTTAGTGTTGCAGATGTGCAGTGTAGCAATAGCAAGAACAATCTAACTGCCGAGCACGTGGCAATATTATTCCTTCATGAAAGTGGCATGCTTGTAAAATACTCTAAATTTTCTCTTTTTTTTCTTTCATTTTAGGGTTGGGGTACACGTGCAAGCTTGTTATATAGGTAAATTGCATGTCACAGGGATCTGGTGTACAGATTATTTTGTCACCTGGGTAATAAGTATGGTACCCAACAGGCAGGTCTCACTGCAATCTCCGCCTCTCAGGTTCAAGAGATTCTCCTGCCTCAGCCTCCTAAGTAGCTGGGACTACAGGCATGCACCACCACACCTGGCTAACCTTTGTATTTTTAGGAGAGATGGGGTTTCACCATGTTGGCCAGGCATATCTTGAACTCCTGACCTCAGGTGATCCACCTGCCTCCGCCTCCAAAAGTGCTGAAATGAAAGGCATGAGCCACTGCGCCTGGCACCAGTAGGTTGTTTTTTGATCCTCTCTCTCCCCAACTTCAGCCTCCAGCAAGCCCCATTGTCTATTGTTCTCTTCTTTGGGTCCATGTGTGCTCAGTGTTTAGCTTCCACTTGCAAGTGAGAACATGCAGCATTTGGTTTTCTGTTCCTGCATTAGTTCACTTGGGACTATGGCTTCCAGGCCCATCCATGTCCCTGCAAAAGACAGAATTTTATTATTTTTAATGGCTTCATAGTATTTCATGGTGTGTATGCACCACATTTTCTTCATCCAGTCTACCATTGATGGCATTTAGGTTGACTACGTATCTTTGCTATTGTGAACAGTTCTGTAATGAACGTACACTTGTCTGTGTCTTTATGATAGAATGATTTCTATTCCTTTGGGTATATACCCAGTAATGGAATTGCTAGGTCAAATGGTAGTTCTGTTTTTAGGTCTTTGAGAAATTGCCACACTGTCTTACACAGTGGTGAATAATTTACACTTTCACCAACAGTGTATAGGCATTCCTTTTTCTCCACAACCTCGCCAGTATCCGCTCTTTTTTAACTTTTTGATAACCATTCTGACTGGTGTGAGATAATATCTCATTGTGGCTTTGATTTGCATTTCTCTGATGATTAGTGATACTGAGCATTTTTTCACATGCTTGTTAGTCACATGTATGTCTTCTGAGAAGTGTTTGTTCATGTCCTTTGCCCACTTTATAATGTGATTGTTTATTAATTTGTTTAAATTCCTTATAGATTCTGAATATTAGACTTTTGTCGGATGCATAGTTTGAAAATTTTTCTTCCATTCTGTAGGTCATCTGTTTACTCTGTTGATAGGTTATTTTGCTGAGCAGCTGTTTAGTTTAATTAGGTCCCATTGTCAATTTTTGCTTCTGTTGCAGTTGCTTTTGGCATCTTCGTTGTGAAATTTTTGCCAGTTCCTATGTCCAGAATGATATTTTGTAGGTTATCGTCTAGGGTTTTTATAGCTTTAGGTTTTATATTTAAGTCTTTAATCCATCCTGCATTGATTTTTGTATTTAAGGAAGGGATCCAGCTTCAATCTTCTGCATATGGCTAGCCAGTCATCTCAGCACCATTTATTGAATAGTAAGTTCTTTCCCCATTGCTTGTCTTTGTCAACTTTTTCAAAGATCAGATGGTTGTAGGTGTGTGGCTTTATTTCTAGGCTCTCTATTTTGTTTCATTGATCTATATGCCTGTTTTTGTACCAGTACCAGGCTGTTTTGGTTACTATAGCCTTGTAGTATAGTTTGAAGTCAGGTAACGTGATGCTTCTAGCTTTGTTCTTTTTGCTTAGGACTGTCTTGGCTATTTCAACTCATTTTTGGTTCCATATGAATTTTAAAATAGTTTTTTCTAATTCTGTGAAAAATGTCACTGGTAGTTTGATAGTAACAGCACTGAATCTGTAGACTGCTTTGGGCAATATGGCCATTTTAACAATATTGATTCTTCATATTGATTTGTGTCATCTGATTTCTTTGAGCAGTGTTTTGTAATCTCACTGTAGAGATCTTTCGCCTGCTTGGTTAGCTGTATTCCTATTTTATTTTGTGTGTGTGACTATGGTGAATGGGATTGTCTTCTTGATTTGACTCTTATCTTGAACGTTAATGGTATATAGAAATGCTATTGATTTTTGTACATTGATTTTGTGTCTTGAAACTTTGCTAAAGTTGTTTATCAGTTCTAGGAGATGTTGGGCAGAGTTTACAGAGTTTTCTAGGTATAGAATCATCTGCAAAGAGAGATAGTTTGACGTATCTTCCTATTTGAATGCCTTTTATTTCTTTCTCTTGCTTGATTGGTCTGGCTAGAACTTCTAATACAATGTTGAACAGGAGTGGTAAGAGTGGGCATCCTCATTCTTATTCCACTTCTCAAGGGGAATGTTTCCAGCTTTTGTCCACTCAGTATGATGTTGCCCATGGGTTTGTCATAGATACTATTATTTTGAGGTATGTTCCTTCAATGCCTAGTTTGAGGATTAACGTGAACAGATACTGAAATTTATAAAAAGTCTTTTCTGCATCTATTGAGATCATTACATGTTTTTTTTGTTTGTTTTAGTTCTGTTGATGTGGTAAATCACAGTTATTGATCTGAGTATGTTGAACGAACCTGGCATTCCACGAAAAAAGCCAACTCGATTGTGGTGAATTAGCTTATTGACTCACTGCTGGATATGATTTGCTATTATTTTACTGAGGCTTTTTTGCATCTATGTTCATCAAGGATATTGGCCTTAAGGCTTTTTTTCCTTTTTGTCTCTGCCAGGTTTTGGTATCAGGATAATTCTGGCCTCGTAGAACGAGTTAGGGAGGAGTCCCTCCTTCTACATTTTTTGGAATAGTTTCAGTAGGAATGGTATCCGCTCTTTTTTACACAACTGGTAGAATTCAGCTGTGAATCTGTCTGGTCCTAGACTTTTTCTGATTGGGAGGCTTTTATTCCTGATTATCTTTCAGAAGTCATTATTGGTCTGTTCAGGAATTCAGTTTTGCCCGGTTCAATCTTGGGAGGTTTTATGTTTCCAGGAATTTGTCCATTTCTTCTAGGTTTTCTAGTCTGTGGGCACAGAGGTGTCTGTAGTAGTCTCTGATGGTTTTATTTCTGGGGGTCAGTAGTAATGTCCCCTTTATCATTTCTGATTGTGTTTATTTGGATCTTCTATTAGTCTAGCTGGTGATCTATCAATCTTATTCTCTCAGAGAACAAACTCCTGGATTTGTTGATCTTTTGCATGGTTTTTTGCATTTCAATTTCCTTCAGTTCAGCTCTGATTTTGGTTATTTCTCGTCTTCTGCAGGCTTTGGGGTTGATTTGCATTTGTTTCCATAGTTCCTCTAGGTGTGCTGTTTGATTGTTAATTTGAGATATTTCTAACTTCCTGATGTGGTATTTAGAGCTATAAACCTTCCTCTTAACACTGCTTTAGCTGTGTCACAGAGATTCTGGTATGTTGTATCTTTGTTCTCATTCCTTTCAAAGAATGTCTTGATTTCTGCCTTAATTTCATTGTTTACCCAAAAGTCATTCAGGAGCAGGTTATTTAATTACCATGTAATTGTATGATTCTGAATGATTTTCTTAGTATTAATTTCTATTTTTATTATGTTGTGGTCTGAGAGTGTGTCTGGTATGATTTCAGGTTCTTGGAATCAGCTGAGGAATGTTTTATGGACAACTGTGTGGTTGATTTTACAATATGTGCCATGTGCAGTTTTGGGACACACACAGAACAAAGATCATGTGAGGACCCAGGGAGAAGGTGGCTGTCTACAAGCCAAGGAGAGGCCTCAGAAGAAGCCAAACCTGGTGACACCTTGATCTTGGACTTCCAGCCTTTAGAATGGTGAAACAATACATCCTGTTGTTTCAAGTCTCTGTACTTGTTACAGTCTCGGTACTTGGTTATGGCAACCCTAGCAGATTAACACAGTAGTGATCTGGGTGTCTGTGGAAATCCTTCTCTCATCAGAACAAGACAAAATCCTCAGTCCATGAGGAACATCCTGACAGATGCTAACATCGAAACAAAAATGACGTGGCCCAACTGCGGCCTGGTGGGGAACAGGATTACACCTAGCAAATGTTGTCTGACCTTCAGAGGTTAGTCAACTTACATCCCTTTAAAATTTTTATTTGGGAATATAGTTTGATTATTTTCTTTGCCACCCAGATATTTTCATAGAAATAACTTTCATTTGTATTCTATAGTTTACTCAAATAATCGAAAGAGGTATTTTGATCAGGTAGTTAGCTGCAGGAGTAGAATTTATTTCACTACTAAGTATAATTTAAAGCTGCAGTCACATAAAATCTCTTTGGGGTTACTTTTGGTGTTTGTTTTTGTGACAAGTTCTCACTCTGTCACCCAGGCTGGAGTGCAATGGCAAAATAATAGCTCACTGCAGCCTCCATCTCCCAGGCTCAAGTGATCTCCTCCCTCAGCTTCCTGAGTAGCTGGGACTACAAATATGTACCACATCCCACTTTTTTTTTTTTTTACTTTTAGTAGAGACAAGGTCCCATTATGTTGCTCAGGCTGGTCTTGAACTCCTGAGTTCAAGCCATCCTCCCACCTTGGTCTCCCAAAGTGCTGCAATTACAGGCGTGAGCTACCCGCGCCTGGCCAAAATATCTTTTTGGAATGAAATGTAGCCAAAAAATGTGTTTGTAAATGCCCAGTAGAGCTTGTTTAGAAGACCTTGATCAGAGCACACAAATGTGTTTTGCATGAAGATCCATGTTGCTGCCACTACACGTAGCCTGAGCCAGCACCCACAAGCATCAAACATCACCTGGAGCCAGTAAATGGGAAGCGCTGTTTATTTTGGGGCTTTCTGAAATTATCATCATTAAGGAAAGCAGGCAAAGTAATTTAGTGATTTTCCTCATGTAAAACTCACAAAGAGAAACAAATATTCCTGGCAGGCGTCTTTCTTCTTTTTGTTCCCAAGGATGGAACATTCTGTATTGGGACACATTTTGGAATAATCACTTACAGGTTTTTTGTACTATAGTGGTATTACACATCTGATTCAGCAGCTAAACGAATGTGACCTGGCCTTTACTCCCCTAAATTTTGGTGCCTTCAGGGTTTTGTAGGTGTCATCAAAGTAGAAGATGGAACCACTGCACAAAATTCAGGACTTCGGCAACAGTTCTGCTAACACTTTTTACTAAAGCCCATCTTGGCATCATCAGCTCACCTCTGTACAGGGACATTGTACATCTCAAATGTTGGATTTGAAAATGCACGCTTATGTTTAATAGAACTCATGACGCATCTAAATAAACAACATCCAATCCAAAGCCGTGAGCCACCACTTCCATGGGGAACCATGTCACACAGAAGACGTCTATAGGTTTTGTACCCACTAGCCCACGTTAATTGGTGCCAGGAGATCCTGGCAAGGTACCCAGAGACAAAATCTTAAGTGAAACCTGATCCCAACTTGGTGTGAGCTGTAATTACAATGGTTCTCACCTAGTTGGTTGTGTTTATTTGGTAGAAGACTTGGACTGGATATGGGTCATATTTTGGGTAAATGCCTTTGGAAGCTGCATTAACCACTCTATGACTCTGGCTATTCGTGAGGTTTCCTGAAATAACACCTTTGGCCACTACAAAGCTATATGGAATTGTGGTTTAAAATGTTTGCTAGTCTTCCTATTGGGGTTCTACATTTGATTTCCATTAAGAGGTATCACATGGAGCAATCACTGACAGCTCAGAAGTAACGGCACCGATGTGGATATTCCTACTGATTTTGAAGGATAGCCATTTGTACCATTTTCAGAAAGCTAACATGGGTTATTCTTCCACCTCTCTTTTATGCCTTTCAACCTCTGTTCTTGAACCCCAAACCAATCTCTTATCTAAAAATTATCAATACTGTGACTCAGGTCACTTTTGACACAATTTACTACGTTTGGGAATTCAATCTTTAGTTTACACATTACTAGTACCCTTACCTATTCTAGATTTGCATCGAGTTTCTGGACATCTTGTGGCTGAACTTTACGTGTTCTTAAAGGGACACTGGGAGCAACAGGAGGTAGCCAGATACCTAGGCAGATGGGGCAGATCTCTGGTGAAACCCCAATTCCAAGCTGAAGACATTGTTTAAAGCCTGAAAACCAAGCTACAAGTAAAATCCACAGACCAGATTGAGAATCTGTCTTCACATTTGGTATGCTTTTCTCTGATTGATCCCTACCCTTTCCTAATTGGTTTTCCACACGGCTGTGCCCACCTCTGAGTGGTGAGCCTTTGCTTCAGCCTTTCTTTGTGTACTCATAAACCAATCAGCATGCGCTCCTCTATTCTGAGCCCATAAAAGCCCCAGACTCAGTCACACTGAGCAAGAAACCACTCAATTGTGGGGATAGGGGACCACTCCCACATCCCCTCTCTGCTTAGAGCTGTTCCACTGTTCAATAAAATTCTTCTCCACCCTCCTCACCCCTCAACTGTCAGCATCTTCTCCTCCTTCTTGGATGTGGGACAAGAGCTCGGGAACTGCCGAACACAGGTACAAGCTACAACACAGGTGGCCTGGGGCACCACACCAGGTCCGGCCATGGGCTGAGCCAGCGCATGAGCCAGATCCAGCCTGGGTGGGCTGAGTTGGGGTATGGGGGGGCGCCTCCTATGGCAGATAGCATGCCCCAGCAAGGCCCAGGTAGAAGCATTGGCAGCCAGAGGTCCCCGGCTGACAAAGTGACCAAGAAAAATCCTGCGTCAACATGAAACATACTCGTATTGTGGGTCCCTGAATTTATCTACCCTCCATGTGGGCTCTCAGAATGAACATCAAGATTTTCCCAACATTCCTGGGAGGAGCCTTATCCTAGTGAGGGAGATGACAAATTCCTCCATGACAATTCCTGGATAAAATAACTGTATGATTTTACATTGGGTGATATAATAAGACCCTCCTTGAGAAGGAAGAGCCATCAGAAAGGGGAGGTAGTACTAGAGTCAATGTCATTACAACCCAAGGAATTCTTCTCCGAAACTTTAAAACAGCTGATAAAGTGAAATTTTTGCATCATTAAACTAAGACTAATGATACTTAGAAACTACCTTGGTATGATTTCCAAGTAGGATCTCCATAGTATTAGGGAGCTAATCTGACTTTAAGCAGCCAGCCTGTCGCTGTGGTGTTCAGCTTTGCTTCCTGTAGACTGGCTCACTGTATTGTCATTACCGAGGATTTGTTTTACCTACACCCATCATTCTGTAAGCACGTCATTGAAAATGCTTTTAAAAGCTGCTTCCAGTACATTATTTTCACTATAAAGTTTTACTTTATCAACACAGTGAATAAACTAAGCTATTAATCACAATGATAGTATTTACCATGTTTTTGTCTTTCGTTGTCTTTACAGCAGTAGATACCCGGGTTACTGAGATGAACTTACTTTAAAATTGCACCACCAAAAAAAGCAGCCCTGGATGATCATAGTATAAAAGGATGAAATAGGCATATCTTTCACTACAAGCTGGGTTACTTTTTAATTTTTACTATTGTACCTAAATTAGGTACTGTTTTACCTAATTTAGACAGTGCTGAATTCTATAGTCATTCATACTTTTTGAATTTTTTAAAATGTATTCTCAAAAGCTAAATTATGTTATGCACAATTGTAATTGTGTAGGAAGTATAAATATGTCTAACCAAGATGCCAAGACTTCACATATGGCTGCGTGGAGGCCACACATAGTAAATGTATGTTTTCCACTGTAAGTAACAGCAACAAATTCAATTCTTATTAAAATGGCAGATTCATTCTTGTATCTGGAAGGTTTTTTCTTTGATGGTGATAATTGGCCGTGGCCTCAGCTTCAGCTGAATGTTAAATGTTAACATTTAGCCATTTAGAGATCAAACTGCAATGAACATTCAGCGTAAGTCAGTGAAGACCCCTTAACCCAAGTCCCCACACGCCTCCAAAGGTAATTTAAAGCAGCTGAGAGCTTCCTTCCTAAGCCTTCCTAAGTCAGACACTACAGAGCCAGACACTAAAAGGGGTCTAAGTCCCCAAGTTCTCACCTCCACTTTCCCCAGGGTACCCGCAGAGAACAGAATCTGTGGGGCCCCTGCAGGGAAGGGCCGTGTTTCTCTCTCCACCGCAACCAGCAAGGTAAGTCAGCCAAGAACTCGAGCCAGTCCAGAGATCCAGACACACCAGCCAAAGAAAAGCTCGTCAGCATTAAAGCGAGCAGAAATGATCTTAGCCACCATGGGGAGAATTCTGTGGGGCACACTGGACTTGGCTTAAGCAGCTCTTCAAGTTTCTGAAATGGGACACTTTTGTTTCTCAGGGGACTCACGTGCTTAGGTCAGCAATTTCCCCCACAAAATAAAACCAAGAATAAACTTCAGACACCAACAGAACCCTCTGTGTCTCTTCCTCAGTGAAGACCATAAAACTTGATCAAGGTGAAAGAAATGTTACTCCCAATTTTGGCAGAATGAAAGGGACATTGTGAAGGAATATTTATTTCTGGGTTTGCTTTTCCTGTCATTACTTCAACCTGTGACCCTTTGCTTTTCAGGCTAGGAAATTCTAGGATGACATTGCCCCAAAGGGAAAGAGGTCAGGGAGAAACTAAGGAGAAAAAAAAAAAACCACCTTTAGGTTTCAAAAGCCCCAGTCAAATGCTGCGTCCACGGGGATTTACCTTCTATGCTGAAAGAATCAACAGCTGTACAAAATGGATGTGAAGTGGTTTTCAGGAGAGTGGCAGTAAAGCAGAGAAGGACTTGATCCCCAGAGATGAGAAGCAAACAGAGCTGGGCTGTGATGGCCTTGGGCAAGACCTGGGGAGGGTTTCCAGGAGAGAGTCACATGGCAACAGAAGGAACCTGGTAAACTCCTTAAGCTGGGGAGACAGAGCCCAGACTCTGGAGAGACCAAGGAAGCTAGAGTTTGAAGGAGAGAACTGCACAGGAGGAGAACTCTGGATTTCTGCATAGGGTCCCCTCAAGTATTCAGCATGCACTGGTCAAAACACACCTGTGATGAAATGACCCAGGATTGGGGAAGATGCACTGAAAGGATTAGCAGGAGCAGAGACCACGATCAAACAGGGCTGGCAATAGTGCCAGATCAATAACAACTTAGACACCAAAGCTTGACAGTGATCCTTTCCAATGAAGGATACCACTGTGCATTTCCATTTTGAATGCAAACTGTTACATGGCGCTAGACCCAAAGGGAAGAATTCATGACCTGGAGCCAAGAGATGTCCCGTGTGCCATCACTCTAAGTGACCAATGGGGAATTTATGTTTTCTGTCCTCATAACTCTGAGCTCTGCAACTCATGGTTCCCAGATGGAGAATCCTTCTGGGGACACGGCAACTTCCACTGAAGTTTAAGCATGACCACCTCCTGGGTACTTTAGCATATCATGCCAAGGGACCAGCAGGCAACAAGGAGAGATACCGACCCAGCAAGGCTAATTGACTCTGGTCATCAGGAGGAAGCAGGGCTGCTGTGACAAAGTGGGCATAGGAGGGGTCCACTTGGTCAACTCTCCACACTCCCTTATCCAGTTTGACAGCAAATGGACCAGGAATGACAGGAGTCCCAGCCTGAGCAAGGTATGGTGCTCAGGATTCAGACCACCTCAGAGGTGACAGCCTGTGTTAGGCCACACGTTAGCCACTGGGACCAGCAAAGGTGCTAGCCAAGGTGAAAAGGGATCCCAAATGGAGGCTGGAGGAGGGAGATGATGAGTCCTCAGGCAGCCAGGAGACCCGCCACAGAGGTGAGCACTGCAGCTCTTCCCACGACCCCCCTCTTCTACATTTCCCCCAGGAAGAACAGGGGCACTGGCATCCTGGAGTAGCTGCTCCCAGAACACAAATGACGAAGCGAATCCAAACAGCATGACAGTGCAGTGTAGTGGACATGGGATGCACCGCCCAGCTCTGCTCCTGCCAGAAGCTATTAGCAGACAGCCTCCAGCTGTCAGCCCCTTAAGGGATTGCCTCCAGCCAAGAGCTGCCTTACCAAGATCACATCACTTCTCAGGGCAACCCAATGCGGGACAACTCCGAAGCGTCATCCTAGCCCCAGAGCTCCCATGGGGTGGGCCAAGGCTGTCCCTGGGCCTGCATCACAGTTGCATGCCTTCCTGCTCCTTCTGCAGGAGTTGATCCCAAGGACACTCCTTGGCCAACATCCTGCATTTCAGACTCTGCTTCCCAAGAAGGCAACCTGCAACACTAAGACCACCCATTAGGAAGGAAAATGTAGAGGAGGTGGTTTTCAATGCAAGCTGTGTAGGTTAGAGGGCTCGCTCATAACCACTGCACTATGCAGTCCACTTAGACCACGAACGTAGAACTCCATGGAGAAGGTCAAGGCATAGGGGAATAGGGGAAGCCTCTGACTCTAAATGGAAAAGGACTCAAATTATTGAAGATTGCTTAAAAGTGACTTGAGGCCAGGCATGGTGGCTCATGCCCATAATCCCAACACTTTGGGAGGCCAAGGCAGGTGGATCACCTGAGGTTAGGAGTTCGAGACCAGCCTCACCAACATGGCAAAACCCTGTCTCTACTAGAAATACAAAAATGAGCCAGGTGTGGTGGCACGTGCCTGTAGTCCCAGCTACTCGGGAGGCTGAGGCAGGAAAATCACTTGAACCTAGGAGGTGGACGTTGCAGTTAGCCGAGATCATGCCACTGCACTCCGGCCTGGGCAACAGAGTGAGATTCTGTCTCAAAAAAAAAAAAAGTGACTTGACTTTTTACTCTCAGGCAAATGAAGCTTGAGATGGAAATTGTAGGGAAACAAGGGTTTTGTTTTTGCATATCCGAGCCTTAGAAATCATATCCACTGCAAAATATTTAACTAGTGGAATTTTAACTACTGGAGATTTCAGTATTGAAATTAAAGGAAAAAACAGAATTATAGCACCGATACAGGTACATAGCCAATTCTACATTTTTCCCTAGGAACCATCTAATATACCGAGTCTACAAAAACCTTTGTGTGTTTCCAAACATCAAGGCACGAAACAAGAGAGAACATATCTGCAAGTCGCCCCATTAGAAGTCATTCTTCTTCCTCTCTGGTAGACCAAAAAGCACCCTCCCCCAAAAAACATATCCACATCAAATCTCTGGAACCTGCGGGTGTGACCTTATTTGGAAAAGGCTTTTTGCAGGGGTGATTGATTTATAATGGTCTTGAGAGGAGGATTATCCAGGTCGGCCCTAAATTCAGCGACAAAGGGAATGCCAGGAGGAGATGCTGGAAGAGGCAGGGAATGTGTTATCCCCTAAAGCCCCCACAGGGCGTGCAGGCCACTGGATCTCAGACCTCTGGCCCCCAGAACTGTGGAAGGATAAACTTCTGCTGTGTTAAGCCACCAAGTTTATGATAATTTGTTGCAGCAGCCACAACGCATTAATATATCATCACACCTTTGGCATCAGAGCACATCCGTGACTGTTTTGGAAGTATATAGCTTTACAATCCTCAACTTCCCAAAGAGACAGTGGCAATAACCAGACTTCACCATGTAGAAGCACTGTGGGGACCATGCTGCAGAAACATTGCCCGCAGCTGTGGACACAGAGTAGATCAGATCAGTACTCCTGTGGCCTGTGGGTGTCAATCGCAGCTCCTCTCCTCAGAGAGTACGGGAGCGAGTGTGTGGATTTCTACATCTCAAGCCCATTTCAGCCAGAGCTATGCTCAAGGTAAGACAACTTAAAAACCAACAGACAGTCTTAGAGCCAAAGAATTGATCTCACTCGCATTTTGCTAATAAAATAAAAAGTAAACCATATATCAGGACGACATGCAACTGGTTAGCACCAAGCTGGGAATCAGATCCACTGAAGAGAAGAAAGCCTATTTTCCACCGTAAAAAAGTGTTGATACACTGGCAAGGATGTCTGAACAGGGAAGGGGACACTAAGAAAGTCAAGGAGAGATACCGTTCTTTCTCTTAGAGTAACAAGGAAATTCATTTGGCTACACAGCATTCTGACAGTAGTATTATGAATAGAGCCTATTGTTACCTCTGCCCTCTGGGAATATACAGAGAGACTCTGCCTTATCTGTAGAGGCTCAGGAACCTCACAGAGGCTATTTAGGAGCCCCAAATCTCAGCATCTTCTCTCTGGGGAGTTTGGGGGAGAGTGGAAGAAATGAATAAAGAATTAGTATTTTTAAAGTCTTCGAGAAATCTCCCAAGTGATGGCAAAGTATTCAGTGTGAAGGCTTCAAAGTGAACAGGCAGAAAGGAATAAATGATATACCACTTAACCCTCTGAACAATCCTCAGAGTTGAGTGTTACTGTTTCCATTTTGCAGATGAGGCAAATGAGGTTCCAATAAGTTAAAGGACTTGAGATCACAGCAAGGACTGGAACACAAACATCTCTGACTCCAAATGTCCTGCCCCTTGAATTCCACGACATTTCCACAAAGTCAAATAGATACATAAATAATAAGGGGTGTGTGGGCAGCCCCTTGGGAGAGTAAGCTGTATACATCACAACCCATGAGATATGGAGGGGTCAAATAAAATAATTTAGTCATATATCAGGTTAGGCCGGGTGCGGTGGCTCACACTTGTAATCCCAGCACTTTGGGAGGCTGAAGCAGGTGGATCACCTGAGGTCAGGAGATCAAGACCAGCCTGGCCAAGATGGTGAAACCCTATCTTTACTAAAAATACAAAAATTTGCAGGGCATGATGGCAGGTGCCTGTCATCCCAGCTACTTGGGAGACTGAGGTAGAAGAATTGCTTGAACCCGGGAGGCGGAGGTTGCAGTGAGCCGAGATTGCACTACTGCACTCCAGCCCGGGTGAGAGAGTGAGACTCTGTCTCAAAAAAAAAAAAAAAAAAAAAAAAATCAGGTTATTTCTGTGTTTAACCAGTAATATATACAGGGCACAGGGAGACGAACAGGGCACAGTGGTCTCTACCTTGAAGGGGCCTGAAGGCATGAAGTCTAGAAGGAGAAATGTGAATTCCAGAAATGACAAAGCAGGAACAGTGTGAGCAACAGGACACAGGTGCGGACCCGCGCGGAAGCCCAGCAGGGAGAGGCAGCTTCCAGGCACAGGTGGCGGAAGAAACTTAACCCAACTGTGTGAAAGGAACTTTCATGCTAAAGAAAGCATACACAAAGAGAGGCAAGATGGGATATAAAAATGCTTTAAAAATGTATAAAACGTAAAGAATCATTTGAAGAGAAGTTCATACAGAAATTCTCACTGGACAGACTCCAGCTTTTGTAACATCCAGGGTCAGTCCCCACAACAGGATTAACTTGTCTCAGCCCCTCAGACTGTTATAAATCTGACATTGAAAAGGATTCTTTAGAACCCTATGTTAGAACTGAGTTTTCATTACAGCAGTCCCCCTTATCCATGGGGGATACAAGCTAAGACTTCCAGTGGGTACCTGAAACCGCAGATAGCACCAAACCCTCATATATACTACTTTTTCCCTATAAATACACATCTGTGATAATGTGTAACTTATAAATTAGGCACAGTAAGAGATGAGCAATACTAATAAAACGGACAATTCCAATGATATACTGTAATAAAATATATGTGAATGTGGTCTCTATCTCTTCTCCCCCTCTCAAACTATCTTATTGTATGGTAGTCACCCTTCTTTCTATGAGGAACAAGGGGTAGAGCAGGATGGCATGGATTTCATCATGCTACTCAGAACAGTGCGCAACTTAAAACTTAGGAATTATGGGCCGGGCGTGGCGGCTCACATCTGTGATCCCAGCACGCTGAGAGGCCAAGGTGGGTAGATCACGAGGTCAGGAGTTCAAGACCAGCCTGGCCAACATAGTGAAACCCTGTCTCTACTAAAAATACAAAAAGTAGCCAGGCATGGTGGCACGTGCCTATAGTCCCAGCTACTTGGGAGGCTGAGGCAGGAGAATCACTTGAATCCAGGAGGTGGAGGTTGTGATGAGCCAAGATTGAGCCATTGTACTTTAGCCTGGGCAACAAGCTAAAGTACATGTTTTGAGACTCCATCTCAAATAAAAATCTTATGAATTATTTCTAGAATTTTCCACTTCTGCTTTCAGACTGAGGTTGACTATGAATAACTGAAACGACAAACACCAAAACTGAAGACAAGGGGGAACTACTGTAACATGGTATGTAATGCATTCATTTAGTATACTGTAACTATAATATGATATGTACTGCATTTGTTTAGTATATTGAAACAATTACATTGAAATAAGTATAACGGCAACTAAAAATCAGGGAATACATAAGTTCAGGTTATGAAGACTACATGGAAAGATAAAGTACTGTGTGATATAATCCACAGTGGGCACCTCTACTTCTGTGTTGATGGAGTAGACACTTTTCTCTATCCCTCTGCTAGGTACTACTAAACCCTGGACAGTGAAGGTAAAATAAACAGAAGACACTAAGAGGTGGAGAAAAGACCAACTACGTAGGAACTGTGGTTTCCAAGTAACCTGGTGGTGAGCTCCTTGGGTTTTCTTTTTGCTCCACACGTTGCTGACTCGGGACTGAAGAAGCTGCCAACCCAGAAACACAAATGGATGCCAACCAAGAAAGCTTGTGTTTCTGGGTTGGCAGCTTCTTCAGTCCCGAGTCAGCAACGTGTGGAGCAAAAAGAAAATTCTAGAAATAATTCATAAGATTTTTTTTTTGAGATGGAGTCTCAAAACATGTACTTTAGCCTGCTGCCCAGGCTAAAGTACAAGGGCTCAATCTTGGCTCACCACAACCTCCACCTTGCAGATTCAAGTGATTCTCCTGCCTTAGCCTCCCAAGTAGTTGGGACTACAGGCATGTGCCACCATGCCTGGCTAATTTTTGTATTGTTAGTAGAGACAGGGTTTCAAAGCCTGCTCTCTAGCCAAACAACAGGAAAGGGACAGCCAAGAAGACAGCAACCACTCTACTCCAGCCAAACACCAAAGAAAGAAACTATGACCCCAACCCCACCCATGCCAGCAAGGGCCAAGTGGAGAGCTTAGATTTTGCCCCTCGCCAAGTTACAGCAAGGTACCCCAATGCCCTGCAAACCAGGCAGTATCAGAGAAAGCTGAGGACAGACCAACACTTTAAGCATCTTCCAGGTGTTAAAGATTTTTTATGACCACCACCTGCCTATGGTGTCAGTGGAGACCACATGGGGAGCCTGGACTTCCACCCCAACCTGGGGTAGCCATGAGGTACCCTTTCCTCACCCTACTGGGGTAGTGTCAGAGGTTGCCTGATGGAAAGTCAAGATTTTCACCACCAGGCAGCAGTAACAAGAGCAGCTTCCTCTCCCCAGAAAAAAGTGTTAGTGGTGGCTACATGAAGAGCCATAACAGGCTACTCAATCCCCTCCCAGTCAAGTTGGCATTAGTGGAAGCTTAGTAATTCTTACATCTATCCAGCAGTACAAGGAACCCCTTCCACTCCCCACTGAGTTATCAACAGAGGCTGAGAAGGGAACCTGGACCTTTCCCTTCACCTGGTAATATAGCAACACCGTATCTTCCCTTCTCCTGCTGGAGGGGTGTTGGACAAAGCCAGCTACAATAGAAGGTTTACAAAGATTCAGAGTCTCATAACATAATATCCAAATGTCCAAGTTTCAGCTAAAAAAAAAAATCGTTCATCATACCAAGAACCATGAAGATCTCAAACTGACTTTAAAAAGAAAATCAATAGATAACAACATGGAAATAATAGAGATGTTACAATTATCTGACAAAGGTTTTGAAACAATCATGGTGAAAATGATTCAACTAGCAAGTACGAATACACTTTAGACAAATGAAAATACAGGAAATCTTAGCAAAAAATAGAAGATATAAACAAAAATAAAAAGAAAACTTATAGAACTGAAAATGAAATAACCAAATTTAAAATTCAGTGGATGGACTCCACAACAGAAGAGAGGGGACAGAGGAAAGAATCTGTGAACTTGAAGATAGAACAATAGAAGCTACCCAGTCTGAACAACAAACAGAAATTAAACTGAAAATAAAAACGAATAGAGCCTCAGGAACCTATGGAAGTAAAGCAAATTATCTAACCATTTGTATCACTGGGGTCCCAGAAGGAGAAGAGAAAAAGTATTGGATTAAAAAACTTCTTGAAGAAATAACAGCTGAAAACTTTCCAAATTTGGCAAAAGACAGTCTACAGACTCAAGAACCTAAGAAACCCCAAATAAGATAAACTCAGAAGAATCCTCACCAAGGCACATCATAGTCAAATTTCTAGAACTTAAAATCTTGAAAACATCAAGAACAATATGACACCTTACTTACAATGAGAAACTATTCAAATTACAAGGGATTTCTCATAGCTAAATGAAATTCTCCGGACAGAAAGGAAACAACTTAAAAGAAACTTGGGAACATCAGGAAGTAAGAAAGAACATGATAAACAAAAATATGGTTAAATATAATAATTTTCCTCTACTTAAGTTTTCTAAATTATGTTCAATGTGGTTGAAGCAAAAATAATACTACTATCTGATATGGTTCTGTATGTGTGTAGAAGAAATATTAAAGACAATTATATTGTAAATAGAGAAAAGGCCTATGGAGATAAAGTTTCTACAATTCATAAACTGGTAAAATGTGGATGCCAGAAAATGGTGGCAAGTTGTATATATACAATATAATAGTTAAGCAATCACTTAAAAAATGATATATACTCAAAATGATACAGATCAAATGAAATTCTAAAAAATGTTCAAGTGACCCACATGAAGGAAAAAGATAAAAGGGAAACCAAAAATACAACAGAAAACAAAAAATAAAATGAAAGAGGTAAGCCCTAATTAATACAATAATTACATTAAACATAAATGATCTAGATACACCAATCAAAAGACAGGGATTGTCAGAGTGAATTAGAAAAATGACCCAATTGTATGATGTCTACAGGACACTCACATCAAATATAATGATGTAATGGTGAAACCCCAGCTCTACTAAATATACAAAAATTAGCCAGGCATGGTGGCAGGACCCCATAATCCCAGCCACTCAGGAGGCTGAGGCAGGGAGAATTGCTTGAACCTGGGAGGCAGAGGTTGCAGTGAGCCAAGATCACTGCACTCCAGCCTGTGTGACAGCAAGACTCTGTCTCAAAAAAAAAAAATGTGTGTGTGTGTATATATATATATATATATATATATTCTCTCACACACACACACGCGTGTGTGTGTGTGTATATATATGTATATATATATGTGTGTGTGTATATATATATATATATATATATATGATATAAGCAGGTCAAAAGTAAAAAGATGAAAAACAATGTAATCCAAACATTAATCAAAAGAAAGCAAGAGTTGCTATATTAACATCAGATAAAATAGGCTTTAGAGCAAGACGATTATTAGATACAGCAAGAAACAGTACATAATAAATGCCAGTCTACCAAGAACACATAGCACATCAAATGTGAATGCACCAAACAACAGCTTCAAAATGTATGAAGCAAAAACTGAAAACTGAAATAATTTATAATTACACCCTTCTTTCAAAAATTGATAGAACTACATAGAAAAGCAGGAAGGAGACAGAAATATCCTACAATACAGGATCTAACATTTGTAGAACACTGTATTCAACAATAGAGTACACATTCTTTTCATGTGCCCATGGAACATATACCAAGATAGATCATCTCATGGGCCATAAAACAAACTTCAGCAAATTTAAAAAAATTTAAGAACATGGCTGGCCAATCCTGATGTGGCTCCCTGGAGCCTGATGCCAAGCAGCTCCCCAGTGGGCTGAGCAGGGGCTGGCATCATTGATTTCTTCAAAGCATTGCTGGAGGGATCAATACCTTGAGGCCTCTGGCTGCAAGGGGGCAAGGACCTCAATGTACTCTTCTCCATTTCCTGGCTCACTCCTGGAGGCAAATCAGTGCAGGCTGGTGTGGCTGTGGGTGACTGGGTGCTCAGCATCAAAGGTGAGAAGGCAGGAAAGTTCACATATATCAAAGCCCAAAACAAGATCTGAGCCTGCATAAACTGCCTCAGCCTGGGTCTCAGCAGGTCTCAGCCAGTTCAGAGCAAACTACAGGAAGTCCTGGCTCCTGCCACAACCCCCCTGCAGTTCATGCTTGCACCCAGCACCGTCCTCAACAAGATGGCCTGGCCCTTTAGGGCACCCCCACCGGCTGGCAGTGCACCACAGCAGAATGGACAGCTGCTCCAACTGTTGGTCCCAGATGCCACCAAGCAGTTGTTGATGGAGAATACCAAGGACTGGACACAATGGCCTGGGACAGGCCAGTCAGGTTCCTTCAGCATCCTTGCTCACCTCATAGACACTGAGTTCATGCAAGACCTGGATGAGGAGCACCTGAAGAAATCAAGGGAAAAGTATCCTGGAGCTGTAGAGCCCATGCTATACCTGCCTCTGGACTGGCAACACCAGTGCTCTGCCCACATGCTAAATATACACTTGTAGCCTAGCCCTCTCCAGCTGGCTGCCCTCTCTGCCTCCCTCTTTCTATTCCTTCTGCCCATGGCCAGCAATAAATACAGGGTCACAAAAATTTACATTACAATACCATTTGCAATCATTCAAAGAAAGGAAATGCTTAGGTATAAATTTAACAAAACACATGCAGATCTTATATGCTGAAATTACAAAATGCTAAAAAAAAAAAAAAGATCTAAATAAACAAAGATACATACCAATAATTCAAGAATACCATGTTCATGGATTGGAGGACTCAACATAATAAAATTATCAATTATCCCCAAATTAATATACAGGTTTAATGTACTTCCTATTAAAGTCCCAGTAAGAAATTTTAAAGAACAATCAAAAATTTATATGAAAGACAAAGGAACTAGAACAGCTAAAACAATTTTGAAAAACAAGAATAAATTTGAAGGAATTAGCTTATTATTTAGCAACTATAATCAAGTCTGTGTGACATTGGTGGAGGAATAGAAATACAGATGAATGAAACAGAATAGAGAACTCAGAAATAAGCCCTCATATGCGCAACTATTTTTTGACAATAGTGCAAAATCAATCTAATGGAGAAAGGACAGCTTTTTCAACAAATGGTGCTGGAGCAATTAAACAGTCATAGGTTTAAAAAAAAAAAAGAATCTTGACCAAAGCCTCACATTACATACAAAATTTATTCAAAATGGATCACAGACTTAAATGTAAGACATAAAATTATTAAACTTTTAGAAAAATATAAGAGAAAATCATCAGGATCTAGACATAGAGTTTTAGGCTTGACACCAAAACCACAATCTATTTACAAAAATTGTAAACTGAACTTCATCAAAATGTAAAACTTTTGCTTTGCAACAAACCCCATTAAGAGGATGAAAAAACAAGCTATAGAGTGGGAGAAAATGTTTGCAAACCATATATCTAACAAAGGACTAGTAACTAGAATATATAAAGAATTCTTAAAACTCAACAGTAAAAAGCAATTCAATTAGAAAATGGGTAAGACATAAAAAGACATTTCACTGAAGCAGATGTACACATGGCAAATATGAAAAGATGTTCACCAACATTAGTCATTGGGGAAACGCAAACTAAAACCACAGTGAGATATCCCTACATAACTATGAGAATGACTTCAAAATAACAGTCACAACACCAAATGCTAACAAGGATGCAGAGAAACTGCATCATTCATACTTTACTGGTGGGAATGTAAAATAACACAGCTATTCTAGCAGACAGCTTGGAAGTTTCTTAAAAAACTAAACACACGACCACCATACAACTCAACAACTACATTCCTGGGCACTTATCTCAGGGAAATGAAACTTATGTATGCCCAAAAATTTGCATACAATGTTTATAGCAGCTACATTTGTAACAACACAAAATTTCAAACAACTCAAATGTCTTTTAGCAGGTGAATGGTTAAACACACTATGGTACATCTATACAATGGAATTCTACTCAGCAGTAAAAAGGAACAAACTAGGAACAATAAAAGAAACAATAAAAAGGAACTAACAAATTGTTTGTTCCTAAAAAGGAAAAAACAATTGAGAGATATCCATAACAGCCTGGATAAATCTTCAGAGAACGATGCTGAGCAAAAAAAAGCTAACTCAAAGGTTTATATACTGTACCGTTCCATTTATGTATTTATATATTTTGAAATGAAAATAACTATAGGAATGAAGATTAGTGAGGATGGGGGTGGTTATAAAAGGGGTACAAGAAGGATCCTTGTAGTGACGGAAGTGTTCTGTATCTGGACTATTTCAAGGTCAATGTTCTGGTTGTAATATTGCACTTCTAATATTGCATTGTAATATTATAGTTTCATAAGATGGGACCATTCGGGAAAACTCAGTAAAGGGAACATGGGATCTCTCTGTATTATTTACAACTGCCTGTCAATCACAATCATCTCAAAATCAAAATGCAGTGGAACATAGAACACAAGAGGATATATACAATAATTGCAACTATGTGAAAATATGGGCACAGTAGGGAAAGAGCATACAAAACTGAAAATAACTATCTGGGGTATAATTATAGAGAACTTAGTTTCCTAAAATTAAAAACCATTATTTTTTCACTGTGTCTTTCATAATTTGCCTAAGGCCTTTCGGACACGATTGTGCCAGCTGTTTCTGTATTTTTTATCACCATGTGCAAATACCAGGTTTCAGTTTTTGTTGCCAGAGGAGCAAAAAATACACCCGACTTAATCTGTCCATCAATGAGTCATGTAAAATCTCTAAGCCTCAATTTCTTTAGAAGATCAATAACAGTTCTTCCATCTGCCTCACTGCATTGTTAAATGAGGCTCAAGATGGTAACGTGCTTGCAATCTGAAAAACCATTGTAAAGCCAAACTGGTCCCCCGCTTTAGATAGCCAGTGTGCAGAACTGCAGCAACCAACATTGACTGAAGCAAGGAATTAAATTTATCTAGTGTTATGGGCCCAACTGTGTCTCCCTGACATTCGTATGTTTAAGCCCTGACCCTCAGTTCCTCAGAATGGGATTGTGTTTAAACATAGGGTTCTTAAAGAGGTAACTGAGGTTAAATGAAGTTACTAGGGTGGTCCTTATAGGAAGATTAGGACATAGACATGCACAGCCACGTCAGGTAACAGGGAGGAGATGGACATCTCCAAGCCAAGGAGAGAGGCCTCAGGAGAAACCAACCCTGCTGGCTCATTGACCTTGGACTTCCAGTCTCCGGAGCTGTGCAAACATAAATATCCGTTGTTGAAGCCATCTAGTATGTGGTACTTTGTGATGGCAGCTGAGCAAACTAATACATTGTGGGAAGTAGAAAAGTTCCCCTTTAAAGTTTCCTTTCTTGTTAAAGAATAAATCATAAGTATGCTAATAACTCTTTGTTAAGCCCTATCCTATGTAGCTGTTAGACACTCCATGCTTATAGGCACGTAGTACATTCTATGTCCTTGTACTTTAACCAATATATCTGCGCTGGACATGCTCACAGGTATGTCCCAGCTCTCCACTGCTTTTACCTGTTTAGAAAAGTTTTAAGTTGTTAGCCAGTCAGGTTTTAGTTTAGATTGCGAGGTCTGGCTCCAGCCAATGGAAATCAGATACAGCAGTTAAGGACGACCCTAAATGCATAAGGAATAAATATATCTGCTTTCCTTTGTTCACTGTACTCTCCTGGCAAAATGGTTAGTGAGAGTACCCTTCCTGTAGTCCAGGAAGTAAAATTTTCATTGCTAAAAACAAAATCCTTAGCTCAGTGCCAATTTTTCTGTGTGGCACTGAGCAACTATTTGCAACATACATTAACCTTGAATCCCCTATAAAAAGTTTGACTGTTATTAGTGAGCTATGTCCAGCCAATGGTCCCACAGGGTACTAACATGCATGTAGCCTGGCCTCAGAATCAAATCATCCTTGGCTACAATTCTGTGTCTGCCACTTGCCAGCTGTGTGACTTGGGAAAATGACTTCTGCCTCTGGACCTTAGGTTCATCATGTATTAAAGGTGGTTCTTTCCTCCCAGAGTTAAACAAGGATGCAGTGAGACTGGGTTAAATGAGGGGATGGTTATGAAACCCGGACACATTCAAGGCCCTGCGTGTATTAGCTTCCCTTCCTTATCTTAAGGATTGTATATCCCCAGATAAATCCATACCATCTTCACTCATAGAGTCTTTGGTACTTTTACACGTCTTCACATTTTCATGTGATTTTCAACTTAATGAGTCTTCAGTTAAGATAGGAAGAGTAGGCAGGGTGCTGTGGCTTATGCCTGCAATCCCAGCATTTTGGGAAACCAAGGCAGGAGGATTGCTTGAGCCCAGGAGCTCAAGACCAGCCTGGACAATATAGTGAGACCCTCTTCTCTCCAAAAAAAAAAAAAAAAAAAAAAAAAAAAGCCGGGCCTGGCATGGCCCCAGCTACTCTGGGAGGTCAGCTGCAAGGGTAGCTTGGGCCTGGGAGGTCAAGGCTGCAGTGAGCTGTGATTGTGCCACTGTACTCCAGCCTGGGCAACAGAGCCAAACTCTGTCTCAAAAAAAAAAAAAAAAAAAAAAAGGAAAGAGAGAAATCTAAATGATTTGGACAAAATACAGAGCTAAATGGTAAAAGAGTCCAAAATCCAAGCTTCCTGGCTTTTCTTTGACTAGAAAGACAGAAGCTCCCAGGGTGGAACAAGGCTAACCCTATACAGGATGAGAATTTCTCCGATGGAGGCTGTCACAGGCCATAGTCGCTCATATTTGGCTCAGAATAAATCACTTCAAATATTTTACAGAGTATGACTCTTTTCATCTAATGTGTGGAAGGGACAGAAGTAATTTTTCTAGTTTAAATAAAGCGTATACCTGCCCCCCAAATCCATCCAGACTCATTCTTCCCAAACAGGAATTTCATTCTGTTTCTCTGCTAAGAACCTCCTCTGACTCCTCTTCCCTGATACTGGGAAGAAATCGTGTCCAACTCGTTCTGTCTGACCGTCACCTCTCCGAGCGGTCAGCTTCTGGCTCCTTGCAGAGCCTTTCCCACAATCCCCCTCCACCTCCCAGGGCTCACTTCCCAGCTCTGCCCTCAGCCACCTCTTGTCTACCATTCAGCTTCTGCTCCAGCCCTCCCTCCCTTCCCCTCCTCTCCAGGCAAACTAAGCTTGAGACCAGCAGGAATCCCCTTTTTAAGGACCCATGCCCCGATCTCCACTGCCCCAAGCATGGAAATAAAGGAAAATTCTGAGTTCCTTCAAGGGAATCTCCAGGCAGCTCCCTAGCCCAAAGAGACAAATATGTAGCTTTAAAACAAGATCACAGTATCCTAAAACAGTAGCCAAGGAAGTTAGAATTTAGAGACGTCTGCTTCCCCTAGAGAAACTAAGATACATCTTCACAACTGTCTCTGGATACTGCTCCCCTCAAAGAATCCCACTTACGTATTTACGCACTGGCATGTAGACCTCAGATAAGGGGAAACTGAGGACTCAACTCTGTTTCTCTCCGTTCTTTGCTCTAATTTCTTCCTGAGGGGCTTGGAGAGAGTCACATTTGGAGCCAGTTAACATTTTTTTCACCTGGTCCTAAATTTTTAACAAAGCCTCTCTTCCTTCACCAATTTCAAATCAGAAAATCTTTGACTCTACCCACAACCTGAAAGCCCCCACCTTAAGGTATTGCACCCATTTAGGCCGAAAGCAACTGTCAACTCCAGGTGCTGATTTGCGATTCTGCCTGCAGCTTTTGTTTTCCTGTAGCACCTGGGAGCCCTGGGGGAGGCCAGGGTTTGAGCAATAGATACTTGGTCTGCCTTGCTTGGCGCCCCACAAATAAACGCCTTCCTTTTTACCCCTGCGACCTCGGTGGGGATTTCTGGACTTTCTGCACGGGGCAAGTGGACTCCCGCTCAGTTCTATAACCAGCTTGCCTAGTCAAGGCCAATTTATTCCACTCGGAAACCTCCCAGACAACTGCGACTCTCCCATTTTCAAACTCTGTGCCTCAAAACCCTCTGGGTCCTCGTTTCATTAATCAATTTGCCTCAGCTGGTCCCCCGCCCCGCCCCCACCCTCAAGACTTAGCAGCTCCTACCCTGCCACAAAGTGCTTCCCACTGGAAAACTTTCCAAATAATTCAGTAAACCAGTACCTGGGGCTTTTGCTGGAAAGTCAAATCAGAGGATTTGTTTGAACACTCTTTTTCATTCAAAAATAAGCAGGGATGTTAGTTCAAGACACACATACACACAAATTCCTTCTTACAAAGCAAACATTCCATTTTAATAGATTTAACCTGATTCTCAGGATATAGATCTAAAAATAGACATCTGTACTTCCCTCTCAAGACCAGAAGTAACTGGGTACCACCCTCCAGCAACCCTGGGGCACAGTGGGGCAGGAGGAGGAGGAGGGGAGGGAAAAGGTCAGGGGTCAAAGGCCACTAGGCACCGTCACACTGGCCAAGATGAACTCTGGAGAACCATTTCATAAAGCAGGTCATAAAACAGCCTGTCGTTCCCTCATGGAAATAATATTGTAACTGGAAATTGATTCGGAACCATAAATACACTGAAAGCAGAGACATCCCATCTCTATTAATCCATTTTCACACTGCTATAAACAACTACCTGAGACTGGGTAACTGATAAAGAAAAGAGGTTTAATCAACTCACAGTTCTGCAGGCTTAACAGGAAGCATGACCAGGAGGACTCAGGAAACTCACACTCATGGCAAAAGGCAAAGGGGAAGCAAGCACATCTTCCCATGGTAGCAGGAGAGGGAAGTGGGAAGCGCCACACACTGCTAAATACTCAGATCTCACGAGAACTCACTCACTATTGCATGAACAGCAACGAGGAGCTCCGTTCTTATGATCCCATCACCTACCCCTGAGGCAGGAGAATAGGGGATTAGGGTAACCAATGGTTAAGGCATACACGGAAGAACAGCAGGTGCAGCCGGGTCCAGGCAACGGTGAGCAGCACACAGGCCACTTCCTGGCGCCTATGATAACAAGACAGGAGTTTCCACTTCAGCCTCTGATTGGCCACAGGCCTGGTCTCCACTTCAGCCTCTGATTGGTCACGGGCCAATCTCTCCTAGGGTATAACCAACTGAGGCCTCTCAAGGACATCTCCGAGTGTTACCAGATTGTTTTAGCCTAATGCAAACCCTAAAGAATACTGCATCTGGGGGGGCTCTCGAGCTGCTTGTTCCAGCATGTTCCCACTCTGTGGAGTGCACTTTCACTTCAATAAATCTGTGCTTTTGTTGCTTCATTCTTTTGCTGCTTTGTGTGTTTTGTTCAACCCTTCATTCAACACACCAAGAACCTGTACAACTTACAGTCAAGACCTTCCATGCGGTAACAACACCAGGCCCCTCCTCCCATTCAACAGGAGATCTGGGCGGGGACACAAATTCAAACCATATCACCCTCTATAAAACAGTTCTGAAATTATAAGAAAAACCTACGCAAGAATGGGAATAAATATACATATGTGCTAATTAAGAGAGGTTCCATTATATACTCATGAATACATGAATGTACAATTTTGCTGTATCATAAATGTTATCTACCATGAACACATTTGCCATAATCATAAACATCGAATCAATACTAAATTTTCCTTGCCATCTTGGCATTTGGACAAGTTTTGTGAAGATGATTTGCTTAGTTCGGGTTTTCTAAAAAAGTCCATAGAGAAAGTCTGAACAGGTGTAGCCAAGAGAGGGATTCATCTTCGAATACTTGGTCCGACTTAGAGCAGCCTCAACCTCACAGGTGACAGGTGGGCAAGTGGAGGTGGCAAGAAGAGCATGGAAGCCTGAGACAGTGCCCAGAATTATTCTGGAAGGACAAGAGAAAGTTAAGAGTCATCCAAAATTAGTGAATTTTTCGGCAGGTGGCAGGGAGAGAGGAGGACCCACGTGGGCGGTGGCCGCAGATCCTGGGGTGGCTGAGTCCCACATTCACTGTGAGATGGTAACTTTGCCATGTCAGGCTGGCTGGGCCCCGGTGCCCAGTTGTTTGGCCAGAACCGTTCTAGATGTTTCCATGAAGTTATTTCTTAGATATGATTACATTTAAATCAGCAAACGTCCAGTGAAGCAGACTACCCATCATAATGTGGGTGGGCCTCATCCAATCAATTGAAGACCTTAAGAGCAAAGACCCAATTTCTTTCCCCGAGAGGAAGAAATTCTCCTGAAGGTTGCAGCCTAGAAACCTCACCTGAGTTGCCAGCCTGTTTTGCAGAATTCACACTCAAGACTGCAACATCAACTCTTACCTGAATTTGCAGCCTGCTGGTCTCCCCTGTGGCTTCAGACTTCCTGGCGTCCACAATTGTGGGAGCCAATTCCTTAAAATAAATGTCAGGTAGATAGATAGGTAGGTAGACAGATGGATGACAGATGGATAGCTAGACCGATGATAGGAGAGAAAAAGGGAGAGAGGAAGATAAGTATCTTTTGTTGGCTGTTTCTTTAGAGAACCCTGACTGATAAAATCTTCCAGCATCTTGAGCCAAGAAGGAAAAAATTGTGCATAGAGTGGCCTGGATGGCAGAGAAGCTGCAACAGACGAGGAAAAGTGTGGCCGAGAACTCCAGTTCACTCCATCCCTACCTCACTTTTCCAAAGACAATAGGAGCTTTCTGAGTTCACGGGACAACCCTGAACGCCGGGCTTTTCAGAAATAGGGGCCACCCCCACAGAATCACCGCCCAAGCAAACTGTCAGCAAAAAGCGGCAGGGCGTCAAAAGTCCGGAATGAAACCATGGATGCTTTCTGTGGCTCAATCAGATGAACTTGGGAATGAGGCAGGTTCACCTTTGCGAGCCCCAGGTCCATCAGGCCAATGCTTCACGAGCAACCATGTGTGTAGCGCAGAGCCAGGGCTTTGGGGGCGGAGGACCTGGCTCTATCGATTTCTGGCCCCTGGAAAGGACAAGGGCAACCTGTGTTCTCATTTGTAAAATGAAGATAATTTTGACCCCAGGCTCACAGAGTGACTGAGAGCACTAGACTCACCGGCATGTGCTTCCTGAGCCAAATGCTAAACGAATAGAAATCGAAGCCAGTTGCTCCTTACAACTCAGTGCTGTTTTTCCTTTCCTTTCCTTTCCTTTTTCCTTTCCTTTCCTTTTTCCTTTCCTTTCCTTTCCTTTCATTTTGAGACAGAGTCTTACTCTGTCTCCCAGGCTGGAGTGCAACAGCGTGATCTCGGCTCACTGCAACCTCTGCCCCACTGGATTCAAGAGATTCTCCTGCCTCAGCCTCATAAACTGCTGGGACTACAGGCCTTCGCCACCATGCCCAGCTAATTTTTGTATTTTTAGTAGAGACAGGGTTTTGTCATGTTGGCCAGGCTGGTCTCAAACTCCTGACCTCAAGGCATCTGCCCACCTCGGCCTCCCAAAGTGCTGGGATTACAGGCATGAGCCACTGCACTGGACTTGCTATTTACAAGGTAGCTGCTAGGACACCTCCCACAGGGAAAATACTCCCTTTGGTTATGACAACACAAGACTTCATGTAGGGTCCCGAAATTGTAGGGAGATAATTTTCATGTCTTTGAAGGATATGAAAATGAGCCCCCTTTGGGGAAAATAGGGGCTGAGAGACAGTGGCCAATCGTGAGGACACTGAGGAAGAAGAAATTGGATTCTGGCAGGTGAAGCATCTCCGCAGCATGAGGACAGAAGCGTTGCCATAACGCCAGCCAAACAAGGACCCCACAAACCGTAAGACAGGAGAAGGGGAATATCGGCTGCTGCAAGACAGCAAAAACAAGCACGCGCTTCACCATGACTGACTCGCCCGATTCCCACAGAGATCCCCAAAGCGTCATTAGACTATCTTTATTATTTTTTTGTTTACACATAAACTAAGGCTCCAACAGACTTGGCCAAGGTCCCCACATTGTGAGGAGGGAGCTGAGACGCACGCACAAGCACGTGAGTCTGTCACCTGCCCCTTCCACGACACCTATGCCCTCGCTCACAAGGTCATGAGGTGCTGACTCTCCGCTGGGGTCTGAAGATCAATGAGACAGACCAGGCCCTAAGACAATAAACAAAGATAAAGGTAAACAGGTCGACACCCCTGTTTTAGGAAAGGGAGCCTTCAGAGAATGATGGAGATGAGCAAACCGCCCACCCTCCTGGAGCTTTTCCTGCAGAGGAAGACAGACATTCCATCAGCACAATTTCCACCTACCACCAATCCCTGAAAACAATAATCAGATAAAATAGAAGATAACCCCACATGACTGTGTTGTCTTGGAAGGAGCAGTGCAGGAGATCACAGGAACTCGTGAGGGGCAGGAGTGGGGTGGGGTGAAGCAAAGGCTTCAAGGAGGATGTGAGGTTAAGCCGAGAACTGACGGAAGTTCAGGCCGGGGCATACACGCCTCCGAGTCCACGTACACAAAGCCAAAGGCCAACAGGACCAACTGTACTCCAGAGACCCAGCTTTAAAGCATACGGATATTAAAACAAAACGTGGATGTGCTATGGCTCAAAGTGTGGAAATCTGTACATATTTTTAGTTCAATGGGAGCCCTCCAAGAAATCCCCAGCTTGGGACTGGCCCCATAATGACCTGTTCACCTTCATCTACCACAAAGCCTATAAGTCTGATCCAAACCAAGCCCTCAAAGCAACTGTGTAGGATCCAGGCACACTGACTTCAGTCTGTTTGATTTCAAAGCATGAGATCATTGGCTGTTTTCCCCAGAGGCTACCTGCTCGACACAGCTTTCAAGCTGAATGCTATCTCCAGTTCCCTTGGGTGACGGCGTGCATACCATGGGGAAGTCCATGGGGAAGTCCAAATTGCTCAGCTGCCACTTCCTTTCCTTTCCTTTCCATCCTGAAGGAATCTGCAGCCCCACATTGGCTGAGGTCTTGGCACCTCTCTGAACCAACCAGAAGGAGTGCACGTAAGTGCCCAAGAAGAGAGCAGAGGGAGATAAGTAAAAGTGATGTGCTTCTATTAGAACCTACAGACAGATCCGCGATAACATTTAAAAGTCAGTTTTAATTCTGAGAAAATGGAAGTCAAAGCCCATCTGATGTCAGATTGAATGAATAGATTAAAAATTCAATTAGAAATGGCAGAGACTTGTCAATGATTTCAAAAGCCCCTCCAATCCCTTCTGCGTGGGCAGCAAAGTGAGCCTGGCAAAAGTGCAAATCAGACTGTTCACTCCCCTGCATAAAACCCTTCCATACCCACTCACAACAAAACCCAGACTGCTCACCATGGCTGCAAGGCCTCAAGCCTCTTTTTTCCCCAGCTCGCTGCTTTCCGGACCCACCGGCCTGTCGGCTCCCACACGCACCACACTCCCTGTGCCTCTGAACAACCGTGCAGGCGGCTCCTACTGCCTGCAGCGTGCTTCCACCAGCTGGTACTATTGGGATTCACTCAGGGTGGGTGGCAAAATATTAAGGGAAATATTAGGGAAAGTTATAAGATACAGTCTCAAACCTTTTAGAAGGCTGAAAGGTTTTCATTAACTTGTAATAATGGAACAGGCTGAAGGCAGCAGGTTCTTACCTTAGAGCATTAGGTCATAAGGTGAAGATGAAGGATAACAGAAGCTTCCCCAGTTAAGTCAGTTTACCCCACAGTCCTTTGTCTCTGCTCTAACTAGCTTGTTTACTCGTGTAAACTTGGTGCCGAGCGGTCCTCTCAGGGGGAAGTCGACTTGTTAATAGTGTTGGCTCTGGGCCCCGGAACCGAACGTTTCGTCTTTCCTAAAACCGCTCTTTTAACCATGTTAATTATCCACAAGTGTGTTGAATTAGAACCTCTGTCATTAAATCGATACTGAATAAATGCAAGGAAGGACAGCTATTGAGGGGTTGGGTAGCTGCCATCGCCCTCTGAGAGCAGCTGATGACCTCCCTAACCCACTCGTTCACTGGACTTTGTCTGTAAGTGTATTTATTCATCTGTCGTGGAGTCAAGTTTGCAGGACAGACTCCCACAGGTGGTGATCAGCGTCTCAGGCAGTGACCCTGACGTGATCATCGTCACATGGTACCCTTTGCTTGCCTCTCCACTGAGAGAGGCCTCACTCGACCATCCCATCTTAGTAGCGTCTTCCTGGGTTAGTCTCACCTTAATGCTTGTGTTCTCCTTCAGTGCACCAAAGACAATCTGTTGAGTTTGATTATGCAAAGTCCTGTTTCTCCAACTAAAATGTCAGCTTGCAGAGAGCAGAAGAGATCAAGCCTGTGTACCTCACTGACGAATTCCTGCTGGGAGACACTGACCCATGAGCTGCTCACATTTCTGCACATCTTGAGAAGGAGCCCTTAGTTCCGGGGTATCTTTTCAAGGATGTCTGTATGGTGAAAATCAGTGGTAGATAGAGAGTATCTCCTTCCAGAGCAACTCGGGTGTGCGTGCTGTCTGCTGTGGTGAAGACCATGTCTCCTTCTGGAACAAAGGACCAGCAGACTTGCTGCCTGTGATTTATGAAGCTTCAAACAGCAAATACAAATATCACCCAAGCAAAATGGTATTTAGATACATGTACACAGGGAGTAACAAACACAAAATGCACAATGAAGCATGGGAGGCCAGCAGGGAGGCCGGGAGATGGAATCTGTGAGAAGCCGCCGGAAGTTTCCATGCCATTGGGAGTGCTTCTGCCAGCCGATACCCTTAGACTCTCAACTGAGAGATGCCAACTTGACCAGCCCATGTTGGTAGCATCTTCCTGGGTATGCATAAAAGACACCTGGATATGCATAAAAGACACCTAGATATGCATAAAAGACAATCTACTATATGTACCCTGTATTATATAATATATACATAGTATATATGATGTAGGAATATGGTAACATAGTAATATATATTATCTACATATCTAATGTAGATAATATATATTTATATATATTTATACATATCTAATGTAGATAATATATAAATATATGTCATCTATATTATTAATATATATTACATGTATATTTATAAACATAACATAGAGCAGTGGCCCCCAACCTGTTTGGCACCAGGGACCAGTTTCATGGAAGACAATTTTTCTTTTCTTTTTTTTTTCTTTTAGAGACGGAGTTTCACTCCTGCTGCCCAGGCTGGAGTGCAATGGTGCAATCTCAGCTCACTACAACCTCTGCCTCCCGAGTTCAAGTGATTCTCCTGCCTTAGCCTCCCAAGTAGCTGAGATTACAGGTGCCCACCACTATGCCTGGCTAATGTTTTTGTTTTTGTTTTTGTTTTGAGTAGGAGTCTCATTCTGTCACCAGGCTGGAGTGCAGTGGCACAATCTCGGCTCACTGCAACCTCTGCCTCCCGGGTTCAAGCCCTTCTCCTGCCTCAGCCTCCCAAGTAGCTAGGATTACAGGCACGTGCCACCACACCCAGCTAATTTTTCTATTTTTAGTAGAGACAAGATTTCACCATGTTGGCCAGGATGGTCTTGATCTCTTGACCACCTGCCCACCTTGGCCTCCCAAAGTTCTGGGATTATAGGCGTGAGCCACCACACCCAACCCAATGTTTTGATTTTTAGTACAGACAGGGTTTCACCATGCTGGCCAGGCTGGTCTTGAGCTCCTGACTTCAGGTGATCCACCCTCCTCAACCTCCCAAAGTGCTGGGATTACAGGCATGAGCCACGGTGGTCAGCCAAAAGACAGTTTTTCTATGAACAGAAGAGTGTGATGGTTTCCAGATGATTCAAGCACATTACATTTATTACGTACTTTATTTCTATTATTATCACATTGTAATATATAATGAAATAATTATACAACTCACCATAATGTAGAATCAGTGGGAGCTCTGAGCTTGTTTTTCTGCAACTGGATGGTCCCATGTGGGGGTGATGAGAGACACTGCCAGATCATCAGGCATTAGTTAGATTCTCAGAAGGAGCGTGAAACCTAGAT
The DNA here is from genome assembly GCA_963573385.1 of Cacajao melanocephalus. Taxonomy (NCBI): domain Eukaryota; kingdom Metazoa; phylum Chordata; class Mammalia; order Primates; family Pitheciidae; genus Cacajao; species Cacajao melanocephalus. The sequence continues at coordinate 26,790 of CAUYLG010044431.1, read as the reverse complement.
CTCTCACACACACAGTTCACAATACGGTTTGCACTCCTATGAGAACCTAATGCCGCTGCTAATCGGACAGGAGGTGGGGCTTGGAGGACGTGCAGTGCTGTGAATACAGATGAAGCTTTGCTCACATGCCTGCCGCTCACCTCTTACTGTCTGGCCTGGTTCCTAACGGGGCAGGGGACCCCTAATATAGAGTACATGACGTAGCAATGACCCAGTTGTTAAGTTTGGTGGTAGACTCACAGGTGTTTGTTTTATTATATGTCCTAGCCAATAGGTAGTTAAAAATGTCATTGTATGATCTAATATTCCCTCTGATAGTTTCAATAGTAACAGTGGCCATTTCAAGGTATTAAGATTTAGGTGTGATATCCTTCTCCCATATAAGTTTCTGAATTTTCTAAGTTCCTTTCCAAAAATAACAGATTATTTCTAGAATCAGAAAACATAAACTTTGTAAAATATATGAGAAAAATGTATACTGGCAAATTACAAATGGAAATGAGAAGATCTTTCCCATTTAAGGAGAAGAAAGTCATGGATGATTTTCTGCTGATACATTTAGAGACCTGAAGCTCTTCTGCAGTGTTGGCTTTCGAATCTCTCCTCCTCCTGTGTTTCACATACTTGAAGCACTTCTCTCGTTTCCAATCCCAGACTGGAAGGAAGTTAATGTTGAACTGAATTGAGTGGATATCTCAATTCTCTGGGAAACGGAATTCTTCCCTAGATGGAGAGAGGTGGTCCGTGGAGATTGAGGCACTGCCCCAACCCCGTGCCCTGTCCCAACCACAGGCGGCTCAGGCTGGCTGTGGCGCAGGCATGGAGCTGAGAGAGGCTGGGTGCTTTCGGGCAAGGAGACTTTCCCAAAGAGGGCAGGACCTGAGATGAGAAAGAACCCCGGAATGTCATTGGGATGTTTGGTAGATTGGAAATCATGGCCACAACATTCTCAAGCATCTCCTGCCAGGAGGAGGTTTCTAGTTCTCTGCCTCTTTAATCTAGGCTGGTCTTGGTACTTGCTGTGGCTCCTGAATGTGGTACAAGCAGCATTGTGTGTGTGTGTTCCAGAATGGAAGCCTGCAGCTTCCGTTTCCTCTTTTTTTTTTTTTAACCCAACCACCATGTAAAGAGGTCCAAGCTCTCCTGCTAGATGGAGGAGCTACATGGAGAGTGAGACCCTAAAGGATGAGAGACCCTGGGGAGGAAGATGCCACAGGAAAGAGACCCAAGACGTCACAGCAGACAGCCAACACCAAGGTTCCATCTATGTGAGGGAGGTCACACTAGGTCCTCCAGCCCAGGTGATCTTGGTGACAGCACTTGGAGCAGAGTGCTGAACCCACTGAGCTCTGCCCAAATACTTGACCCATAGAGTCATAAGCCATCAAATAGTTCTGATTAGCCAGAGTTCTGGGTGCTTTGGACCCAGCAACAGATAACTGATACAGGGTGATAGAACAAGGATATAAAAATACATCTCCATTAATTGAAAAGTTTGCAGGACCCACTATTAAAAATTAGACAGGAAGTCAGACCATAACTGGGCCATCTTACTCTGCCTGTCAACTCACCCAAAACCCAACAGCAAATTCTTGAAGGATAATCTTAAAGATGAGAAAGAGCAAATTTTACTAAGTGTGTCATACAAAAGGCTTTCTAGAATCCTCTTTGGACCCTCTATCAATTACTTTTCAGTAACAGCAACTGCCAAAAGTCAGTCTCTCCCCTTCCCTGTCTTTACACCTATGCACACCATCACGGCACACAGGCACACACATATGCACATGTACACACATTCTATGAGGCTGTTCTTGCATTGCTATACGGAAATGCCTGCGACTGGGTAATTTATTAAAAAAGAGGTTGAATTGGCTCGTGGTTCTGCAGGCTGTACAGCAAGCAGTGCAGGCATCTGCTCAGCTTTTGGGGAGGCCTCAGGGAGCTTGAACTCATAGTGGAAGGTGAAGCGGGGGCAGGCACTTCGCATGACCAGAGCAAGAGCTAGAGGGTGGGCGGGGGGCATGCCACAGACTTTTTAACAACCCAGTCTCATGAGAACTCACTACCGCAAAGATGGCACCAAGGAGATACTGCTAAGCCATTCATGAGAAATCCACCCCATGAGCCAATCACCTCCCACCAGGCCCTGCTTCCAACACTGGGGATTACATTTCAACGTGAGATTTGGGGGAACAGATATCCAAACCATATCACACATATACAAATGCTCTTGCACACACACACCCCCACAGACATGCCTACACACATGTTCACACATACACAAATGCACACATACACGCACACGGGCATGCATGCACACACACACAATTCTCTACCTCCCTGCCATGTTGCTTTACCGGCACTTCCTCTTCCATCACCGGCTGTCATTTGTGTGGCAGTGACTCTCCTTACTTTCTAAAGCCCCCTATTCTCCAAGTCCTTTTCTTTTGAGGAGAGCAGCTATTTGGACTTCTGATGAATCAATTCTCCATTTATTACAATCTCAAGCCACAGTAGCCACCCTTGTCAAGTTCCAGGTATTTCGCCTCTTCAATTTCTTTCTCTGCAGATTCTACAGTCCAAAGCCAAGGAGCCCTTTCTGTTCCAGCTCAAATGCCACATTCTCAAAACATTTTTTTCACGCTTCTCACTTCCACCCTCCACATCAACAGCCTGTGGAATAAGCTTCTGTCTTTGCTGACCTTGGGGTTATCCCCCTATCTTGCTCTACACAGGTCCACCTCTCTTGCTAGTTTATAACCTGCTCACATGAAGTGCTGTGTCTTATTAATCTTTGTAACCACCACAGGCTCTAACTCAGTAGCACGCACATGGCAGGCGTTCAATGACATTTGTCAAACTGAATGTAATTTAAAGAAGGTCATTCATTCAGGTCTGTGCCAGGAAAAAAAAAAAAAAAGTCACCTTTTCTGAGATAAGCTGAGGTTATTTGTGTATCAAGTCCGTCCAAACTGAAAGTTACATCAAATGACAAATAATTTTCTATGTCAAAACTAGAAAAGGAATGCATTTTGTTTGGAAAATAGGAACAGAAATGATGTTTTTCCTTCTACTCTTCAGTGTTTTCCTATATTTTGTAAATAAATGTGTATTCATTTTATAATAAAAATAAACTTTTACAGACGGAACTCAGAAAACAGAAATCATATTATCATTTATGACAGTATGTCCACTGGATAACTTCTTTCAAAGTGCTATGAAGGCAGTATACTTGTTTCTTCAGCCTGAAAGAATCATCCACCAATTTTCTGATGCTATCAGCTAAGTATTCCACCAAAGAGAGAAAAATGGCCCTTGGTCCAGCTCTGTGATAGGCAGACGTGAAGCATCTGAAAGCCCATCAACCCACACGCCCAGCTGGCCAGCTTCCTTGTCTCCAGCTGATCCTTAGAATTTAATCTCAGTCCCAGATTTACAGATGAAATCCTCCCATCACATCCCATCTAGTTGAATTGTCAAAATGACTCTAATTTTGTTCTCTTTGACAGGGTGTTGCTCTGTCACCCACGGTGGACTGCAGTGGCACAATCATAGCTCATTGCAGCCTTGAACACCTGGGCTCAAGCAATCTTCCTGCCTCAGCCCCTCAAACAGCTGGGACCATAGGTGTGTGCCACCACACCCAGCTATTTTTTTGTAGAGTTGGGGTTTTGCCATGCTTCCCAGGCTGGTCTCAAACCCCTGAGCTCAAGCGATCCAGCTAAAATCGCTCTAATTTCATTATTTTAAATCTTTTCAAAGCTAAACTTCCAGAAACACCTCTATTTTAATTTGTGGAGACCATGTCTTGACCTTTCCTTAAGAGAGTCTAAAGTTGTCTTTACGTTAAAATAAGATCATAACTCCTCAACCGAGCATACAAATCCTTCCCCTGCTCTAGTCTGCACTTTCACCTTCTCTGTGTGTTCCCTGCAAGCCTGTTTCTCAGAGTTGTCAGTATACCACCTGCATCAGAATCACCTTAGGGTCAGGCGCAGTGGCTCACACCTGTAATCCCAGCACTCTGGGAAGCCAAGTCAGGAAGATTGCTTGAGTCCAGGAGTTCATAGACCAGCCTGGGCAACATGGCAAAATCCCATCTCTACGAAAAATAAAAAAATTCACCAGGCATGATGGTGTGAGCCTGTAGTCCCAGCTACCCAGGAGGCTAAGGTGGGAGGATCAACTGAGCCCAGAAGATTGAGGCCTCAGTGAGCCGTGATCATGCCACTACACTCCAGCCTGGGCAACACAATGAGAGCCTGCATTAAAAAAGGGGGGGGGGGGCGGGGAGAAAGAAGAAAGGAGGGGAGGGGAGGGGAGGAGAGGGGGAGGAGAAGGAAGGAAGGGAGGAAAGGAGGGAGGAAGGGAGTGACGCGAGAGGGAGAAAGAGAGAAACAAAGAGAGAAAGAAGATCACCCTGCATACTGATTTAAGTGTAGACTTCTGAACCCACACACAGATCCAGATAGAATTGAAAACATGTTCCCGAGGTGATGTTCAGGTTCACAAAAGCCTGAGCACCGCAGCTTCGGAGCCCCTAGAGTCTCAGCATCCCTCCACGGAACACGCCATTTCCCACCCTCTGCCTAGAACAACCCCTCTTCCTTCTCTGCTGATCCCTCCTGGTTTTTCCAGACCCAGCTTGACTGTCATCTGCCCCATGAGGCACTGCCAGCCTCGCAGGAAGAATAAATGATTTCTTCAACTCCCCACACTTATCACTTGATATATATGCAGCTAGAAGAACTTGCATACCTGTCTGATCTCTACTCAACAGGACCTTGTGGTTTTCTAATGAAAAGCAGATTTTTAATTTCTTAAGGTGATCTGGAGGTCAGGAGTGATGGGAATAGGCACCAGTCACTGGATTTGAAAATAAGGTCAGACCATGGGTACTTGGGAGCCACTGAGTGTTCTTGAGCAGGGCATGGATATGTGAAAGAGTGGCGGGTGGCTGGAGGAAGACACTGTCCTGGGGCAGTGGCCCCTCTTCCTCTCTCAGGTTTAGAGTGGGCTTTCTCTGCCTTGCGCTAACAACATCTAGGGCTGGATGATTCTCGATGGTGGGGGCAGTTCCAGGCATTATAGGATATTAAACAGCATTCCTGGCTGCCACACACTTGAAGCCAGTGGCACCTCCCGGTTTTGAACACCAAAAATATCTTGAGACATTACCCAGGATTCCCCTCTAGTGAGAGGCACTGTTTTGGAGTGGGAGGTGTGAGATCAAACAGAGCGAAGACCAAATCCGGAAGGTTGTGCTTGCTGCTATACCCATCCAGCCTCGGTTTTCCCTGCTGCAAAATGGGTACATGAGTATCTGTAAGAGTGTCTGCAGCCACACAAATGCTCCATAAACATGAGCCAGGAGCCGTGTTACTGCGAGTTCAGCCCACTTATTATATAGAGGATGATGCTAAGGTCTGGAGGCCTCCAGGGCAGGAATGCAGGGTTTTCTTCCAGCATGGGTCATCTGTGGGCCACCTGTCCGATTGTGCCAGACTCAATGAGTTCCTCCTCCTGAGCAATCAGCCATGAATCCTGATGCATGCAAGCCAGTAGGGAACTTATGATTTTCCTATGACTCATTAAACACACTGCTATTTTAAAAACATTCAACCTTGTTCTACCTAAAATCGTTTTTTGCATCACCTGCCGGTGGCCAGAGATTACATGGGTAAAGGCTGAGCTGGTTATAGGTATGCAGCTGGCACTTGGCGAGGCTTAGTGTTGGTGAATGGTGTTTCCACATTGGGTCAGGACCCAACGTGTGAGTCGTGAGCTTCTTGAGAACTGGAATGTCCCCTTCACCGCCAGCACAGTGTCCTGGAGGACGTGAGCAGAGCAGAGGAGAGGAAGCTGGGGAGGTGTGTTAGAGCCAGGTCAGGAGGGTTGAGAGGGGCAGGCTGGCAATGATGGCATGGGCTGCACATGTCACTGAGTGGCAGCACAGCGTGCTGGCGAGACCACACCCTTCCAAATCTAAAAGACTGTTTCGCCCTAATGCGTTCTTACTGGCTGCGTGACCCCAGGTAAGACTCCCTGAGTCTCCATTTCCTCATCTGAAAAACAGGGATGGTACCACCTACTTCCCAGGTAGGGTTGCCAGATGAAAAGCAGGATGCCCAGAGATGTTTGAATTTCAGACAAATAATCTTTTTTTAGCACAAGCAAGTCCAATGCAATATTTAGAGCACACTTTTACTTTTTGTTGTTATTTTCTTTAGAGAAGCAGAGTCTCGCTCTGTCACCCAGGCTAAAGTACAGTGGCATGATCGCAGTTCACTGCAGCCTCCACCTCTTGAGCTTACGTAATCCTCCCCCCTCAGCCTCCTCAGTAGCTGGGATTACAGGTGCCTGCCACTATGCCTGGCTAATTTTATTTTATTTTATTTTATTGTTGTAGAGATGGGGTCTTGCTGTGATGCCCAGGCAGGTCTCAAACTCCTGGCCTCGAGTGATCCTCCTGCCTCAGCCTCCCAAAGCACTGGGATTACTTTTACTTTTAAAATTTTATTATTTACATGAAATTCAAATCGAATGGAGCATCCTGTATTTTATTTGCTAAATCTGACAACCTTATCCAAGGGTATCATGGGAATGAAAGAAAATGATTCCAAGGGTCTGTCAGAGGCACGCACACAGTAGGCGCCGTGTTTTCTAAGCGACAGCGCTTAGAAAACAACAGGAAACCATTAACGTGACTTGAGCAAGAGCGTGACACAGCCATCCATCTCAGAGGGTCTAAATTTAGCTCTGGCCAGGAACAATTGAGATTTCTTAACATGCCTAGAAGTAGAAAGTCGAAGTCATTTAAAATATACCACGTAAGTAGCTTTCAATTATAACTTTATCTTTTCCAGGTTCTGCCCCAGCAACTTTGTAATCTAGCGTGTTTGAAGTGTCTGAAGACTCCCAGCGTAATGAATGGGGGTAATCATAGTCTTTCCCAGAATGCCTCGGCTTTGATGATATAGTGTGGCCGCCACATGGTCTGACTCGAATGACAATTGACTAACTCATGTTTCTGCTCAATTAGCTTCCAGCCCTCCATAGCAGAGCCAGGGTCTTAAGCTCTGTCTCCTGGCAAGTCCCCTCCCATCAAGAGCCTCAATCTCCAACCAAGGCCTTCCTTGAAGAATAGGATACATTTATCTTTCACGGATGACTCCTGGGAGCAAATGAAAAAGTTAATAAATTAGCAGAGGAAATCATATGGAGCTTAACCCAGGTATACTTTTCTCTAGGATCACTAAAGAATCAGATGGGGCAGACTCTGCCAAGCCAGGTGGCCTCCAGTTTTTCCTTCCTGCTTTTTTGGATGCAGGGTTGGATGGCTAGAGACAAAATCTCCCAATTTTTCCTACAGCCAGATATGCCTATGGGGCTCAGCTCTAACCTATGGGTTGTAGCTGAAAGCGACATGTGTAACTCTCATGTCATTTGTTAAGGATGGCACCCACTAGCCCAGGCTCCTGGGTGAGGTTTTAAGACAGAAACCTGGACCTAAACTTGAGAGAAGAATAAAATTCTGGCCAGGTGCAGTGGCTCACACCTGTAATCCGAGCACTTAGAGGCCAAAGCAGATCACTTGAGCTCAGGAGTTTGAGACCAGCCTGGGAAACATGAAACATTGTCTGTACAAAAAAATACAAAAAAAAATTAGCCAGGTGTGGTGATGTGCACCTGTAATCCCAGGCACTCAGGAGGCTGAGGTGGGAGGATTACTTGAGCCTGGGAAGTGGAGGCTGCAGTGAGTTATTACAGCACTCCGGCCTGGACAACAGACTAAGAACCTGTCTCAAAAAAAATAAAATAAACTTCTGTGTTCTTAAAGCCACTAAATGTCATTGGGTCACCTTGTTACATCAGCCTAGCCTTTACTCCACATAGCTCAGTTAATCTACAGAACTCAATTTTTCTCAGATCAGTTACGCCTAGGATAATTCCAACACCATCTAAACCAAGCCCTATAGGGAATTGTGTTTTCTGGAATATTCCTATGTTGAAGCCCTAACCCCAAGACCTCAGAATGGGACAGTATTTGTGTTGCCAGTGGGTCAGTTCAGGTTCTTGACTACACTGCACAAAAGAATTTGAAAACAAGACCAAAGTCAAAGTCGGAAAGAGAGTTTCTTGCAAAGCGAAAGTTCGCCCTGACAGCTGATCACAGCCGGCCCTTCGAAGGCGAGACAGCACCAATTGACATGCAGAAATCCCTTTATGGGAGACTTGCAAGCTTACTGATGAAGGGGCGGGAAGAGGCATTGCTGTGAAGCATGTTTTAGGTAGTCCCCTAGATGCACACGTGTACTATTGTACATGCTAGTACATACACCACTTCTCATTAGCATCTTAATTCTCCACCCAGGGGCGTGTTTGTTACTATTATAATAAGCATAGGTCAGCCCAAGGACACTAAGCCTGGCTTTCTGTGCTTGCGTGTATTTGGGGATTTTAGGCCGGGTGCAGTGGCTCACATCTGTAATCCCAGCACTTTGGGAGGCAAGGCGGGCGGATCACTGAGGTCAGGAGTTCAAGACCAGCCTGGCCAACATAGTGAAACCCCATCTCTACTCAAAAATCAAAAATTACTCCCTTCCTGGCATCAATCACACCCGGATTCTATTGTTATTTATCCTTATACTTGCTCACTGGCACCCTCTGTCACCATGAGGGTCTCCTGGCGGTAACAGAGCTCATTCCCATCGCATCTGTCCCATCCCCAGCATATGGTGTCAGGCATGACACAGAGGCGTGCTCAAGGACAGATGTCAACATAGCAAGTTACTGATGATTTAGATTCAAATAAGTATAAACATGTCTAGAGAAATACAATGGCTCGACTGAAGGCAACTTCTGGGGGAGCGGAGAGATTTCAGAGCCAAACAGAGATGTTGTCCCTGAAGAAGAGCTGTGTGACAGTTCATTTTATGTGTCAACTTGCCTGGGCCACAGGACACCCAGATATTTGGTATTTGGTTAACTATTATCTGGGTGTGTCTGTGAAGATGCTTCTGGATGAGATGAACATTGGAGTCAGGAGACCAGCTGGAGCAGAAGGCTGTCCCCATTGTGGGGGCATCATCCAAGCCACCAAGGGTCTCAGTGGAACAAAAAGTAGGAAACAGAATCAGTCTCTCTCTCTCTCTCTCTCTCTCTCTCTGCCTGACTGCTTGAACTGGGACCTCAGTCTTCTCCAACCACTGGACTAGAATGTACAGGATTTACACCATCAGGTCTCCAGCTTCTCAGACCTTCAGAGCTGGACTACAACTAAAACCATTAGCTCTCCTGGGTCTCTATCTTCCCGACCACAGATCCTGTGACTTCTTAGTTTCCCTAATCAAGTAAGCTAATTTCAATCCATCTACCCATCCATCAATCTCAGACTCCTCAGAAATTTCACTCTGCTACTCTAGAGAAACTAACGATTACAGGCTTAGACAAGATGAGCTGAACTTGGCACAGGTCCAGAATTAACGGGTGGCGAGGCGTGGTAGGACTTTTCCTCAAGTCCAGCTGATGTGGGCATGTTGGCAACCCCCTAGGAGAAAGGGTGTGGGTGAACTGCAGGAGTGGCTGCACTTGCTATCACCCCTTGAGATCCCAACAGCGTTGCTGGAGACCCTCCTGTCGCCTTCCTTCACAGACGACACAGGCACTTGTAAAACTGCGGCCTGGGAGCAGCATCGCCTTGATCCGAGAATGCCAGCAGAACAGACAGCCAGGCAGAGCTGTGAGCGGCAGGCTCCGGCCCCAGGCTGCAGCTCTGGGGCCACAGTCCAGCATGGGCGGGAAGCCACTCCACTCATGTGGCAGCCCCAAGACACTCACTGGGAATTCCCAGGAAGACCTGAAGGAACGGGGACTTCTGAAGGGAAAGCCAACAGCTGGAGGTTAATGAGGTATAGGATTTTTTTTTAAGACATAGTCTTGCTCTGTTGTCCAGTCTGGAGTACAGTGGCAGGATCTCAGCTCACTGCGACCTCCACCTCCCAGGTTCAAGTGATTCTCCTGCCTCAGCATCCCAAGTAGCTGGGACTATAGGCACATGCTATCATGCCCAGCTATTTTTTTTTATTTTTAGTGGAGATGAGGTTTCACCATGTTGGCCAGGCTGGTCTCAAACTCCTGACCTTAGGCGATTCAGCTGCCTCAGCCTCCCAGAGGGCTGGGATTACAGGCATGAGCCACTGCACCTGGCCAAGGTGCAGGTATTAATGCTGATGAGATCCCCCTGGAGTCTGGAAGGCTGGTGAGATTCTGTATGTGTTTGCATGATGTCAGTGATGTAAAATTTAGCAGTCACTTGAATACATACCCGCAAGGGTAACCACGTATAATCATAAAACCTAAGAGCCAGAATCCTTGGGGAAGAAAAAGGAGAGAGAAGAAACATTCGCTGAGAATCTTCCACAGAATGTACTGACGGAAAGAGATGTGTTCACCTTTAGGTGGTGATAATTCATATCAGCTACCAGCATCATACCATGGGTAATGTCATGCCGGTGGTAGATACTTGGAACTGTTGATACCTTAAGGTAATCAGAACAAGCTTTAGGGACAGGTGAGGTGACTTGTACCTGTAATCCCAATGCTTTGGGAGGCTGAGGCAGAAGGATCACTTGAGGCAAGGAGTCTGAGACCAGCCTAGGCAACATAGCAAGGCCCTATCTCTGCAAAAAATAAAATATTGGCCAGGCATCCTAAGACACCCTATAGTCCCAGCTACTCCAGAAGCTGAAGCAAGAGGAGGCTATTTGAGCCCAGGAGTTCCAGGTTACAGTGAATTATGGTTGGGCCACTGCACTCCAGCCTGGGTGACAGAGCAAGATGCTATCTCTAAAAAAAGAAAAATAAAAAGAAACAAGAAAAACGAACAAAATAAACAAGCACTAGTTAAGATTAACACACTCCGCAGTCAAAATATTTTTAAGTTATAAATTTGTGTGTCTTTAACATTGCTTATCTAGATATTATTAGAACCACCTGTGTAATTCAAGAAATTCGCATTTACGTTAATCCTCACACCAAACCTGTTTGGTTCTTTGGTCCCAATTGAGGGACCAAGCAACTGAGGCTGGGGGAAATGAACGTTTACCCAAAGCCACGTGGCTGGTGAAGGCAGAACGAAGATTAAACCAAGGACTGGCTGACTCCAGAGGTCTTCCTGCTCCACCACACAGCTTCCTTACAGATCACCCAGCCCCGCCTTCTCATTCTACTGATGAAAAAAGATCCCAAAAAGTCGGTGACTCCGTTGTATAACGTGGCCAATGCGTGCCGAAGCTAGTTGTAAAGCTCAAATCTCCAGTTCAGTTCTTTGTCCCCAGGGCCTGCGGTACTTACCTTGCAGGAAGTCCTAATTCTCCAGTCAGAGACCACAGGAACACACCTGCAGCTGAACAAAGTCCAGTTGATCACACATTGCAGCCAAGGAAAACACACCGCATCGGGGAGTGTGGAGTGTCCCAGTAAGAAGGTGTTCAAAAGGACTTCGTCAAGGGTTTGCACGTGTGTTAGGTGGTTTGAGGAAGACTTAAGTAGGCAGGGCTTTGCTCAGGAACGGATGCTGTCAGGAAGCAGGGGGAACGCTGTGACTCGGTATGTTTTTTTTTTTTTTTGAGATGGTGTTTTGCTCTTGTTGCCCAGGCTGGAGTGCAATGGTGCGATCTCGGCTCACCCCAACCCTTCCCTCCTGGTTTCAAGCGATTCTCCTGCCTTAGCCTCCCGAGTAGCTGAGATTACAACCATGCACCACCGTACTCGGCTAATTTTGTATTTTTAGTAGAGATGGGGTTTCTCCATGTTGGTCAGGCTGGCCAGCAACTCCCAACCTCAGGTGATCTGCCCACCTCGGCTTCCCAAAGTGCTAGGATTACAGGTGTGAGCCACCACAACCGGCCGTGACTCAGTATCTTAATACCTCTTACCTAGGAGGAGGGAAACCAGGCTCAGGCTAAAGCTGTAAGTGGCAAAGATGCAGTGGTCGCTCCCAGCGTCTGGGAGAAGGCTGTCTTCGTCTTCTATTGCTTTGTGCTAAATTACCACAAACCTAGTACCATAAAACACCACCAAAGCATTCTCCCCATTTCTGAAGATACTACAGGTCTGCAGTCTAGGCGTGGCATGGCTGGATTCTCTCTCAGGCTCTCACTGGGCTGGGGCTGCCATTGTCTTCTGGGCCCTGGATCCTCTTCCAGGCACACTGGCTGCTGGCAGAATTCATTTCCTAGCAGCGATGGGACTGATGGCCCCATGTTCCTTCTAGCTGAAGGCTGGGGCCTGCTGTTAGCTCCTCGAGGCTCCCTGCCGTTGCTGGCACGTGGCCCCCGAGACAGTTCCCAGGATGGAGTTAGCTTTCTTCTAGGCCAGACCGCACGTGTCCCTCTAACTTCCTCTTCTGTGGCCAGCTAGAGAAACTGTAGAGAAACTGTGCTTTTAAAGAGCTCATATGATTATGTCAGACCCACCTTGTTAATTTCTCCTTTTTTTTTCTTGTTGCCAGGCTGGAGTGCAGTGGCGTACATGATCACAGCTCACTGCTGCCTCAGCCTTCCGGGGCTCAGGTGATCCTCCCACCTCAGCCTGCCCAGTAGCTAGGACTAGAGGCATGTGCCACCATGCCTGGCTAAATTTTTTGTATTCTTTGTAGAGATGGGGTTTTGCCATGCTGCTCAGGCTGATCTCGAACTCCTGGGCTCAAGCAATCCGCCCTCTCATCCTCCCAATGTGCTAGGATTACAGGCATGAGCTGCCACACCTGGCCTAATTTCCCTATTTTAAGGTGAATTGATTTGGGATGTTAATTACATCTCTCAATTCCCTTCACAGCAGTAGCTAGAATAATGTTTGCTAAATAACTGGGTGTAGGTGCGGGTTCACCAGGGGCCAGGAACCTTGGGGGCAGCTTAGAATTCTACCTACAACAGGGGTATGCCTGGAATTCTGTGGCTTGGGCAATGTTCCTGTATTATTTATGTTCCAGCATCTTTAGGGAGGGGTCTTGTTTTTGTGTTAATCCATCGTGGTCCTGGGGTGACCTTATCTGATGTTGATGCTATATGAAATTTGTTGTTCAACATGCCTTGCTGGCAGTCCCAGGCCAGCTCCTGGATGTCAGGGGATGCTTTCTCCTTCTCACAGGGAAGATGTCAGTGACATTCATGGGAAAAATGGGCACAGACAGTGTTGCAGGACTTTTCCTTAGTTCAGCTAAAGACGGGGTTCTCTGTCCCTCTGCCACAAAAATTCAGGCTTGCGGACAATTTGAATGGTGAGTAAGACAGGGTTTTATTGGGTGAAAAGGAAAGGTGGGGAGCAGAGACTCCACAAGGCCAGAGTACCCGCTAGAGCACTTCCGGCAGCAGCTTGAATTCCAGGTTCCATACAGCAAGAGGAGGGCCAGCCTCCTCTCAGCTGCAAATGGAGTTTCTCCCGGAACCCTCTCCCACCTGGCTGTGTCAACAGGAAGAGAGTTCCCAGGGAAGAAAACTCAGGTAGCTAACAGACACATGAAAAGATGTACAATGTCTCTGGCAATGAAGAAAATAAAAAGTAAAACAACAGTGAAAAGTCCTCAGACCCATCAGACTGGCAAAACATCAAAACACTCATCAGGCAAAGGTTGGCAAAGATGGAGAGAAACAGGAAATCCCATAATGCACATGGGAGTATACACTCATAGGATTTGCAGAGCAAGTCGGCAATATCCAGTTCAGCTGAAAATGTGCATACTCTCTGATCTGCCACTTTAAAATCTGTAAATGCCCTGAAGAAATTCTTACCCATGAGCCTAAAAAGACATGTTCAAGAATGTTGATTGTATGTAACAGAAACAGAACAAAACAAGTCCCTCCAAACGGAAGTAACCTAATACCCACCACAGAAGAATGGATAAGTCAACTAGGTTATATTCAGACACTGGAACGCCAGATGGCATTTTAAAATGAAAGAACGAGAGCTACATCTATCACCTTTGAATAAATCCCAGATAGAATGTTGAGAAGAAAACCCAAAAAACAAAAACAAAACCAAATCCAAGATACAGTGGGACATATTTACTACAAAGATACCATTTATATAAATTTTTTAAACAGGAAAACAATGCTTCATAATTTTTATGGATACATAGCCTATGTGGCAAAAGTATAAAAATGTGAATGGAAATAATGAAGGCTGAATTCATGAGAATGATTGCCTCTGGGGGGCAAGGGAGGGAGAGGAAAAGATCCCAGAAGGATACACAGGAGGCCTCAGTTGTATCTGTAATGTGTAATTTCTTTTAAAGAATTCTCCGGCAAATATGGCTTAATATTAGCATTTGATGAAGCTGGATCATGGGTATGTGGGATTTTATTCTTCATTCTTATCTGTAGGTTTCAAACATTTATTGCTTTATTCTTTATTTTTATCTGTATGTTTCAAACATGTATTGCTTCAAGCAATAACTTTGCTCTTTGATTTGAGTGGGAAGAGGTAAGTCCATTTTTCTAAGCAGGGACAATTGAAACAGCAATGAGCGGACCAGGAGAACTAGGCTGGAAACCATAGAACTGGGATGCAGCCTGGGCAACATAGCAAGACCCCATCTCTACAAAAAATTTTTTTAATTAGCTGGATGTAGTGGTATGTGCCTGTGGTCCCAGCTACTCTAGAGGATGAGGCAGGAGGGTCGCCTGAGCCCAGGACATCAAGACTCAAGACAGGGTGACAGAGTGACATCCTGTCTCAAAGAAAGAAAAAAGAACTGGGATGTCCAGAAAGAGGGAAGAAAAAGGATCTAGAATGTCTTCAGGTTCTGAAAGCATCCCACCCCCAATCTAATTCTGGACTCCCGTAACACCCTATGTTTTTAATCCATCATCACACTTACCATATCCAATACAAATCTTGTGTTCAGTACTCATGGCATCATCCCACCATTTTGTTTACATCTCTTTTGTCATATGTATATATAACTGATACACAAAGGGGGTTATCTCAGAGTGGGCAGGATTTCAGATGATGTCTACTTTATCATGTACTTTTAATATCATTTGAATGCTCACAAATTAAGACAATTAAATTTCCAAACAAAAAATAAATTATTTTACAAAAGAAATTCTTTTCTCTGTCCTGTGTGTCTGTCTGCCTATCCCTGAAGGCAGGAAACACATCTCATCCAGATTGTTTCCTCCTCCCAGCCTAACCTTGCCCTGGCTCACAGCAGATGATTGGCATCTGCTGAATGAATGATGAGTGAATGAATGATGATGGGTCCTTACAAAGAAAGTCTGAAGTAGCAAGGAAGGAGGTGATCGGGCAGGAGGGAGGGACGAAGAATCAGAATCCTCACTGGGCTTTGCTGCCGTAAAATTTAAACATGCTCTAAGATAGGAAAAGAGGAGAACTACAACTTATTTAGAGGCGTACAGAAACAAGCAAAGGAAACAAACCAGATGCTGCACTGAGCCACGCAGCCTTTACAGACACAGAGCCTTAGAGTAGAACGCAGTCTTAAAGACACCTTGCCCTATTGTTTACCTAATGCCAGAGTCCTTCCAACAGCTTTCCCAGTGAACTCCTGCCCCTTGCCGACATTAGCCTCTCTCATTCTATCTTCGGCTGGCTCTGTTGGAAATGTCTTTTTGATAAGGTGAAATTCTGTACTCACAGTCCAGATCCTACCTCCATTAAATGGAAGTGGAACCTCTTTGGAGCTTTCATTCAGATCTAAGATGGGACAAGGCATATCCCTGTAAACTCCTGTGCTTTCCAGTTTAATTAAAGAGCCCAGGTCCCCAGCATGGACAGGGCGCCCCGACGCCAAGGAGCTAATGGCGGAGACTCCCTGGGCCTGGAGAGGCACGGCCTGGAGGCGGGGCCAGGCCGGGTCAGGGTGGGGTCAGGGCGGGGCCTGGAGGCGGGGCCAGGGCGGGGCCTGGAGGCGGGGCCAGGACGGGGTCGTCCATCTGGATTGCTGAGCACCTCTCCCTCTTCGCAGGCCCCAACCGAAGCTCACCTGTTCTGTCAGATTCCTGAGGCCCAGGGAAAGAGGGTCAACACAGGAAGCAGACCTGGCTCTCTGAAGATTCTAAGTCTGCATTTCCAGGTCCTCCTCTAAGTGCTTTCATTTAACCTTCACTAAACTCTATGAGGTAGGGACTTCGATCCCTCTTGAAGGGATAAGGAGGCAGACACAGAGGTTGCAGCCTATGCTCTGACCCACTAGCCCATGCAGCCCCGCTTCATGTCCTGATGTCCAGAACAAGGAAGACAGCGGTGGCCCAGGGGTGGAAGGCAGGGCATGGGACCGTACCACACCTCCCCAGTGTGGTGGGACAGAGCCCCGGAGGAGGCATGAACCACGTGCTTGGCAGCGCCAGGCCTGTTGGTGAGAAGCAGCAAGCGCCCAGCAAAGCCTGTACGACATGCATCAGGGCCGGGGTCACCTCCAAAGGGAAGGGGGAATCTGTATACACTCTCGATAGGCTGCATCTAAACTCACATCTACATGATGCACATGTGGGTGGGAGGGTGTGTGTTTGCATCGCATAGACATAGTCATAATGCAGATTAACTCTGGCATTAACACGTAGCTAGAGCAAACGCAGAAGGATCACTTGAGGCCAGGAGTTCAAGACCAGTCTCGTCAACAAAGCAAGACCCCTGTCTCTGCAAAAAGTGTAAATATCGGCCAGGTTATGTGGTACACACCTGTAGTCCCAGGCACTTGGGAGGCTGAGGCAAGAGGATTGCTTGAGCCCAGGAGGTGGATGCTGCAATGAGCCGTGATTGTGCCACTGCACTCCAGCCTGGGTAATGGAGTCTCAAAGCAAAACAAAAAAAATAAAACCAGAGAAACAGACCTAGTTGTGAACTAGCAGCCAAACCTCCTGAGCCTGACTCCACAGTGCTTATCATCACTGACCAAAAAAATTAAAAATGTTCTGAGACCCAGATAAGAAGCTTGAACTCTTCCTGGCTACCTCAAACTCACGCTGTCTGCTGACTTCAAACAGCCTTGCCACCCCACTGTTTCACTATTTGATGCCTTGGTCCGTGCCTTTGTCGGTTTAGAGGTGCAGATTAGTTCCACAAGCTTAAATAAATTCAGTCCTCTTTCCACAATCCCAGTGTGGTGAGTACAGGCAGACAAGGGGCCGCACAGACCTTAGGAGAAAGGGAACCATTTTTTCCTGTTTATTTTTCTTTTTGATACCATCTGCAGGGACCTGTGATAGTGAGAAGCTGTAACTGCCTGAAATGAGGATTTTTCTCTCTAGTAAACTGCTCTCTGAAATCCCAAAGGATAACCGTGTCTGAACTGCAAAGTCATATTGTGCCCCCTTCTTGGGATTTATTTCCCTGAAAGCAACTCTCTCAACCACAGCCCAGCATCATCTCAAAGGCAAAGATAATTTGGCATGGTCCCAGCCTTGTCTCCCTCTAGGTGTCTGGTAGAAGGGAGAGAACCGTGCCGCATGCAAAAGAAAACAAAGTTCACTCCCCATCACTTCCTCCCAGCAAGCTCTACTCAAGACAAAGTGCGTTCCTGCAGAAAAATAGGGAAGAAGTCATGGTTTGAGTCCACGTGACCATTTCAACAGAGAGAGACTTCTTATTGGTCCCCAATCAATAGGCGCCAGAAAACATTCAGAGAAACATTGGAGAAGGAGAGAAAGAGACAGAACCCAAGAAAAAGAGAGAAAAGAGAGCAGCCAGCCAAGATAGGAAGAGATTGTGCAGACAGCAGCAGCAAAGGGCTTGGAGGAGGAAGAAGAGGAGAAGAACAAATGACAGACAAAGCATAGAAGGAAAGAGACCTGGACGCAGCAAGTCAGCCAGAGACAGAAAATGGACACAGACATGCAGAGACAAATGCAACGAACGCCCCAAACCCAACAGACAACACAACCTCCGGCAGAGGTCCTTTGTCTTAAAATAATCCAAGCAGATCGCAAATTATTTCAGCCATTGTGGAAGACAGTGTGGTGATTCCTCAAAGACCTAAAAACAGAAATACCATTCAACCCAGCAATCCCATTACTGGATATGTACCGAAAGGAATATAAATCATTCTTTTATAAAGACATGTGTATACATATGTTCACTGCAGCACTATTCAGAATAGCAAAACATGGAATCATTCTAAATACCCATCAATAATAGACTGGATAATGAAAATGTACATATACACCCTGGAATACTATGCAGCCATGAAAAAGAACAAGATCATGTTGGTTGCAGCAATGTGGATGGAGCTAGAGGGCATTATTTTTAGCCAACTGACGCAAGAACAGAAAACCAAATACCTGATGTTCTCACTGATAAGTAAGAGCTAAATGCTGAGAACACATGAACACATAGAGGGGAACAACACACACTGGGCCTGTCAGAGGGAAGAGGGTGGGAGGAGGGAGATGATCCGGAAAAATAACTAATGGGTACTAGGCTTAATACCTGGGTGACGAAATTATCCATACGACAATCCCCATGACACAAGTTTACCTATATAACAAACCTGCACATATACGCCTGGACTTAAAAGTTAAATAAAATAAAGTAAGTCAAACAATTAGTCAAAATTTTGGGTGGCTTCAAGTATGCCATTCATTGAAGAGATCATCTTTTTAGGGGAGACTGCAGGCAAGGGTCTCCAAGATATAACCTCATCCACTGTATGTCCGCAGTAAGCTAAAAATCCCCCGTGCAAAAGTGCGGATAGACAGCCCCCAGGCTCACACATGCAAATGAATCTTGCACAATTTGTTCCCTTGAGGACAACCAGGCTGATTTGCTGCAGGTAGGTAATGATGTTTTTTCCCATCCATTTTCTTCCCATCCTACCTGGTGAGCCTATACACAGAACAGTCTGGAAGGTCTCAACAGCTATTGTCAGGCATGTAGCCATCCCTAAAGGTAAGGAATGTGGAATAGCCTTAGAGATATTTTTCTCTATAATTGCCAGGTATTTCCCCATATTTAGGGAGACGATTTTGTTTTCCACATCTAAGCTCTGTAGTGCTGATGAATACAGAGGTCCCTTGCTGGGAGCATCTCGTCTTTTCCCAGCTTGAGAATACCTGCTCTAAAGCTCTCATGGGTTCCTCCCTGAAGGGTCTTCACAATGAATTCATGTACATCGAGGAACGATTTTCATAGAAACACATCATTTCACAGAAATGATTGCAAAAACTCACCCAAGGTCCTCACAACCAACCACAGCACAAACAATACTTATTAGTGGCTGTAATGTGGCAGGGGATTGGCTGACTTGCTGTGTCCGGGTCTCTTTCCTTCCATGCTTTCTCTGTCATTTGTTCTCCTCTTCTTCCTCCTCCAAGCCCTTTGCTGCTGCTGTCCACACAATCTCTTCCTGTCTTGGATGGCTGCTCTCTTTTCTTAAAATCCAAGCAGATTGCAAATAACTTCAACCATTATGGAAGACAGCGTAGTGATTCCTCAAAGACCTAAAAACAGAAATATCATTTGACCAAGCAATCCCATTACTGGGCATATACCCAAAGGAATATAAATTGTTCTATTATAAAGACACATGTACACATATGTTCATTGCAGCACTATTCACAATAGCAAAACATGGAATCAACCTAACTGCTCATCAGTAATACACTGGATTAAAAAAAAATGTGGCACATACATACATACACCCTGAAATACTACGCAGCCATAAAGAAGAATAAGATCATGTCCTTTGCAGCAACATGGATGGAACTAGAGGGCATTATTTTTTGCAAACTAACTCAGGAACAGAAAACCAAATACCCCATGTTCTCATATGATTTAAGGGAACTTAAATGAGAACATGGGGTACTTGGTTTTCTAAATCTGGATTTAGATCTCCCATCCAGCTCCATCCACTTCTTACTGTATCACCTTGGCTGTATCCACAGAGTGGCAAAGCTCCTGTCCTCACACCTGTTCCTTCCTTTTGCTTCAGCTCTTTCTTGTCTTTCACTGAAGCACGGCAACATTTGAGTCCCCAGGGAGCTCCCACAAACTTTGTCCCTCCCCGGAGACAACCATTATCCTAAATTCAGACCCTGTGGTGCCCATGTATATTTAATAGCTTTTTATTTAAGTATGCACATATAAATACCATAAAGAATTGTTTAGTAGATTTCAAAAGCTTTTATACCCCCTGCGACTTGTATGCACATTCAAATATCATAAATAGTTGTTTGGTAGATTTCAAAACCTTTTATATCATTCTGCAACTTGCTTTTTTTTTTCTTTCCATGATGGTTTAGAGCTTTGTCCATACATTAGCCCCGATTCCTTCGTTTTAATGGTTACCGTACTCCACAGCCTCACCTCTTTTCAACAGCCTTGCTGGAAGTCTGCGCCTTCCCATCTTCCCTCCCTTCCTCCGCAGGATTGAACATCAGAATTTGGAGCCAGATGGGCTCAGCAGTCTGTCCTGTGCTTCCAGTGGGCCAATCCCCTGCTACATTACAGCCACTATTAATTTCCACCAGGGTTTATCTCGAGTGATTGGATTAATGAGACTGTTGATACAGTAATTTCACTGCCGTCTTCATAATCAGTGCTCAGTGGCAATTGCTGTAGTCATGATCCTTCTCAGTGGGAAGAGGTAGAGATAAAACTGAAAATAGAGCTTTTCAAAACTACATGAAGCAGGAAATTTAAAATGGGACCTGGCTAATTCCTACCCAAAAGACCATTGAGACTTGGTAAATAAAAGTAAATAAAAGTTGTGCTTTGGGCATATTGGGAGATATATGTAGGAATGTCATTTTCTCAAAATATTGATAAGATACACAGTTATTAACTGAAAACTCCGTTTTTTTGTTTTGTTTTAGAAAACCCTGAGAATTATATGGCATAATAGCAGAATAAAATTGCATATGTTGAACTGCTGGGTTAGGTGGCTGTGAGAGCTGTGCATTGTCTGAGTTCACTATTCTAGGGGGGGCAGATTGTCAAACCTGTCCCTCTGATTGTAGCTGTCAGTTTCATGGCAGTGAAATCCATGTCGTTTACCACTGGAGCCAAGCACATATCTAGTTTTTCCATTTGTTAAATGAATTCTTTAGTGAATGAAGAAAAGTAGCAACAGTGAAGTCATATTGGCACATAAGAATTTTCTAAAGGCTGCCCATGAAAAACAGAATTATACCAACCTGCCAAAGGACTATGGATAAGCTCACCCATGGCAGCTATACACAGAAAGGGAAGAAGCATGTCTACAAATGTTATGATGAAGCCAAGTTCATTCAGCAAACACCAGCCAAGGGCTTTCTAAGCCCAGTGCTATATCCTGAAGAGAAACAGAAAGGGACTAAAGACAAGGGAAGGGAGGACATATTTACTGAACATCTACTGAATATCATTTTATTTATGCTGAATTTCATCTTTACCACACAGAGAAGTGGATGCAAGCTCCATTATGCTCATGAGGATGTTACAGGACCAACAGGTTGGTATGCCCATTGCACAGTAACATACCAATTACACTGAGACAGCAGAGTTTGCAGCAGAGAAAGAGTTTAATGATCACAGGGCTCTGAGCAAGGAGATGGAAGGAGGCCCTCAAATCCATTACCCTGAGGAGCTCTAGGCTGAGGTTTTTTAAGGGACCATGGAGGGCAAGGGGCTGGAAAATTTAGGTCATTGATTGGTTAGAGGAGAGAGGATGAAATCATCAGAATGTGGAAACTGCATTCTTTGGTGAGTCAGCTCCTGTGAGGTCCTTCAGACCAGCTGACGTCAGTAGCTTCATTGGTATGCAGAACCTGAAAGAATATCTCAAATGGAAAATATAACACTTTATAACATTCAAGCTGTTATCTATAGAGCAGTTAAGAGGAACTATAATCTTGCAGGGTCTACGTGATTCTGAGGAAACAGGCACCAAACAGCTAGGAGGAAGCAGGTCAGAGAGCAGGCTGCCCTCATGATTAATACTGAGTGTGCTGCAAGCAATCACACTCAGTATTTATCTTAGTTTCTTCCCCTTCCTTCTTCCATGACTAATTTTATAAAGTGTACAGGGATGGCTTCAAACATGCCAAGACTGAGAATGGCTGTCTAATGGAGCCACTGCCATTCAGCTAAGCAGCAGCAGACTCAGGATTCATGCCCAGTTCCCTCTGCCCTGAATGCCCTTGGCTTCCCAGAGCAAATATGGCATCTCTCCAAAGTAAAGAATGGTCCTAGACTTTGACGAGCTACAGCCTAACAAAGGAGATCGCTTCAGTTTAATTTTAAAAATAACTCATTAGAAAACAACCATGGACAGAGTGATTGACATTTCAGTACTCCTCATAACCAGGTAAAGTTCAGCTTATGAAATTTTATCTCATACTGTTTTCCTCCTACAATCTAGAAAAACACCACCTCAATGCCGTCACTTCTTCTATTCCTGTTTCCTAGGATGATTTCTTTACACATTCCACTTGACCACATGGATTGACCTTTGTCATGAACATTGTCACTCTTTGGATCACCCAGCCTCTGAACCTCCTTCCAACATTTGGGGTGTTCCCAATCTTATGAATTTTAGTGAGAGGCAGAGGCTACCTCCCACTACAGAGGCCAAAAATGCCAGCTGGTTACCT
This sequence comes from Cacajao melanocephalus, assembly GCA_963573385.1. Classification (NCBI taxonomy): domain Eukaryota; kingdom Metazoa; phylum Chordata; class Mammalia; order Primates; family Pitheciidae; genus Cacajao; species Cacajao melanocephalus. The sequence continues at coordinate 4,198 of CAUYLG010044431.1, read as the reverse complement.
TCCCAGTCCTCCTGCTGCTAGAGCACGATCACATGGCCTAGACTTCGAAAGAGGTGTGAGTGAGGCAAGGAAGCAAGGACCACAGATGATTCTCAATGATATTTGAGCCCCTGGAGGAAGAGTGGTGAAGTACCAGGGCGGCAACATATGTCCAGAGCCAGGGCTCCTGGTGCTGGTACCGAGGGTGTAGTCTTCAGCAGGGCAACAGCGGTGTCCTCCCCAGACCCACTCTGTACTGGAATGTGCTGGGATTATATCCCTTGGTCCTGGCTCGGTGGTGTCTGAGCTCAGGTCTGCATGTCTCTGCCCTTCTACTGACCTAATCAACATTATTTCTTGGAGACTTTTAATCGATAATAAAACTTAAATGTGAAACTTAGATAAATCAGTTAAATCCTGCTTGCCTCCCCATAGAGAGACAACACACTGCTTGGAATTGGTATTCCCATTTTCATGCATCTTTAATACTTTACTATATATTAGGGAACCCTGAGCATGACATGGCATCATCCTGTATATTCTTTTATTATTTCTTTTTGAAAAGGATCTCGTTATATTGCCCAGGCAGGTCTCGAACTCCTGGGCTCAAGCTATCCTCCCACCTCTGCCTCTCTAAAAGCTTGGATTACATGCATGAGCCACAGCACCCGGCCATCCTGTGTTTTCTTATACTTCGTATAAATGGTGTCATACTCTACATATCCTTCTAAAACCGGCTTTTTCTCACTCAACACTATGATTATTAATTATTCCAGGATGACGCATGTGGCTATTAGTTCACTCATTTTTACTGCTGTGGCTCTAATAGAATTCCACTGAAAGAATGTATCACAATTTGTACATTCCCTTATAGCCAGACATTTGAGTTATTTCTAATGTTATGTTAAATAATGCTGCTGTAGACCCTCTGATATATCTCTTCTGGTCTTTGTGTGCCAGGGTTCCTAGAGGGTATATTCCTAGGAGTAGAATTGATAGGTCTTTCCCTATGAGCCTCCCCAGGCTAACTAGATATTGCCATATATCTAGTTCTCTAAAGTGGTTGTATCTTACATTGGTTTAACAAGTTCCTTTTGCTTAAACCAGACAGAGTCCATTACTATTACTTGTAACTAAGAATACAGTCTGATATTGGGAGACAAGTTCCATGGGTTTCTCACCTTTGTGCATGTCTTCGAGCAGAGGTTATCACTGTCTTTGTTCCAGAGTATCTTTCCAAGGATGTTTATAGAATGAACAGCTTTGGAAAACAGAGATAGGTCCTCAGAAGCAGAAGGCAGGGCATATTTGTTCTCTGTGCAGAATAACAATGATAATGGCTCCTTCCAAGGTGTAAGTTGGACAGGCTTAATTAAACGCATTATAAAAGATTCAGGTTACTTAGGTTTGGGATTCCTCTCTTGAAATGAACCCCACTTTGTATACAGGTATCACCTAAACATATTCACATCCCTGGGGCTCAGGGAAGTGGTATAAATGATGATATTCTGGCCATAGTCATTGCGATGAATAACAAAGTCCTTAGTCTCTGAACCAGGAGCCTCCTGTCTTCTGCCAGCATCCATAAAACTCTGTCAAGCTGACTTATTAGCTTGCAAGTGGTATAAAATCTCAGAGCCTTCACAGTTCTTGAAAAATGACACAGAAAGTAGGGTGGTTTGGGTAATCAACCCTCAAGGAAACCAGGAGGGGGACCTGAGATTGGTTGTCTGAACTGATCAGAGCTTATGACACTTCAAAAAACATTCATATTAAGAAAGGAGACTTTAGCCATTCATGTGTATACATTAGGAATGCTCCCAGCTGTAAGCAATGGAATATTGATGTTAATAGTGGATTAAGCAATAAAGACTTCATTATATCATATAACAAGAACTCTGGAAATCAGAATTGCAGAGCTGATACAGAAGCTCAGTAAGACCAAAGGCCCAGCCTCCTTTTTCCTGCTCTGTCCTGTCATCCTTAGTTGTCACCTCATTGTTACCAGATAGCTGTTGCAGCTCCAGGCAGCTTGCCTGCATCAAGGTAGAAAGAGGAGAGAAAGTATGGACCAGTTGCATCTGTTCTTTTAACCAGAAAAGCAAACCATTGCCCTGAAGGCTTCTGGATTGGGATAAATCCATCACTACTCATGACTTTCAGCTGGGCAAATGCTACCCACCCCCAGCAAAACCAGTAAGCAAGAAAGAAGAGGCCAAAGGAAAGTGGGGTGAATGTTCACCAAGGATCTGACAGTATCTGCCACAGCCTACCCAGAGATCCCCAACATTCCAATATCTGATCCAGTTGCCACATCCAGCCCAAAGTCCAGGATCGTAGGTCCAAATGTGCCTTCTCAAGGTCTAGTGACCTGTAAGCTAAAGAAACCACATTATTTCATTCACCTGCTCAATAGTATCAAGGAAGGAACAGAATAAGTGAATCAACATTTTTCAGAAAAGAGGAAAATACAAAGTAGTCACCCGTCCACAACATGCATACCATATCCCACTGAAAGTGAACAGAGCAGACACTCTGGCTGGCAGAGTCTTCAGCTCCTCCGTGTGCCAGGCCAGCAACCCCTGGTTCTGCCTTTGAAATGATCCCCTCTGCCCATTGGCCTCTCTGGCCCATTGTCCTGGACCCTGGAGGTGCTGCCTTGCCCACTGTCCTTCACAGCCCCTCTGAGATGGGCACTGAGGAGGATGCCCTGGAGTTGCATGATTTCACAGTCTTTTTCATTTTTTAGAAGCAGGGTCTCACTATGTTGCCCAATCTGTTCTCAAACTCCTGGGCTCAAGCCATTCTTCCACCTCAGCTTCCCGAGTAGCTGGGGTTACAGGCACACACCACTACTCTTGGCACAGCTCCCTTTTTTTTAACTGGCAGTGTTTCTTATACAGTTTTATAAGGCTATTATGTACATTCTTGGACAAGTCTTTTTTTGGATAGCAGAAACCACTTTTTCCCCTATCCAATTAGAAAAGGTCAAAATCTTGGATAACACATCGTGTTGGCAAGGTCATGCAGGCAGGCATTCTCTTATTGCTGATGAGAGCATAAACTGGAACTACTTCCATGGAGGGCAATTTGGCTAAATATATCACTCATATATATGTGAGTAATTTTGAGATATATATAGACATCTATCTATATACATTGACTCTGTACATACACATTACTCATGCAATGTCTTTTGACTAATTCCATTTCCAGGAATGTATCAAACAAATGCATAAAAAAATGACAGTTCTACAAGATTATTCATTGCAGCCGTGTTTCTAAAGCACAGGCTTGGAAAGCACCTAAATGCCAATCAATCAGGGGCGGTTGAATAAAATATGGTACATCCATACAATGATACTGTATGCAGCTATACAAAACAACGAGAATACTCTTAACTTAGATCTCCAAGAAACGTGGTGAAAAACAGGTGCAGAACAGTGTAAATAGGATAGTCAGCATCATCTGTGCCAAAAAGAAAGGGAAGTCATATACCTCTGGAAGGACATGTAAGAAATTGATAACAAAGGTTGCAGAAGGGAACTGAGTGACGTGGACATGGGTAGGAGCAAGACTTTCCACTAGTATTCGTTCTTTCATCTTTGAGCCATGTGAATATATTAGCTAGCTAACATTTCAAATTAAACACTTGGTAGGCCAGTGTTCATGGCAGCATTGTTCACATTAGCCAAATGATGAAACAGCCTAAATATCCATCGATGGGTAAATAAATAAACACAGTGTGGTGTATCCACACCGTATGATATTACTCAGGTTGAAAAAGGAAGAGAATTCTAACACATGCTACCGCATGATGAACCTTGAGGACTATGCTCAGTGAAATAAGCCAGTCACAAAACAATGACTATCATATGATTCCATTAATAAGGAGGTACCTAGAAAATGCAAATTCACAGAAACAGAAAGTAGAATGGGGTTGCCAAGGGCTGTGGGGGAAGGGAAAAGGGGAATTGTTTAATGGGTTATAGAGTACCATTTTTACAAGATGAAAAGCGTTCTGGAGAGGGATCATGGTGATGATTGCACATTATAAATGTATTCATACCACCGAAATGGACATATGTCAATGGTTACAATGGCAAGTTTTCAGTTATGTGTATTTCAACACATTTTTTAAAAAATTGGTAAAGAAATGAAAAGGAAGGAAGGGAGGAAGGGAGGGAGGGAGAAAGGGATAGAGAGAGAAAGAGAGAGA
>CAUYLG010044427.1:0-46294 GCA_963573385.1 Cacajao melanocephalus | reverse complement strand
ATAACCAACCCTATCAAAAAGCGGGCAAAGGGTATGAACAGATACTTTTCAGAAGAAGACACTTATGCAGCCAACAAACATATGAAAAAATGCTCATCACTGGTTATTAGAGAAATGCAAATCAAAACCACATTGAGATACCATCTCACACCAGTTAGAATGGCGATCATTAAAAAAACAGAAGACAGTAGATGCTGGAGAGGATGTGGAGAAACAGGAATGCTTTTACACTGTTGGTGGGAGTGTAAATTAATTAATCCATTGTGGAAGACAGTGTGACAATTCCTCAAGGATCTAGAAATAGAAATACCATTTGACCCAGCAGTCCCATTACTGGGTATATACCCAAGGGGTTATAAATCATTTTGTTATAAAGACACATTCACACATATGATTGTTGCCACACTGTTCACAATAGCAAAGACTTGGAACCAACCCAAATGCCCATCAGTGATAGACTGGATAAAGGAAATATGGCACATATACACCATGGAATACTATGCAGCCATTAAAAAGGATGAGTTCATGTCCTTTGCAGGGACATGGATGAAACTGGAAACCATCATTTTCAGCAAACTGGCACAAGAAGAGAAAACCAAACACTGCATGTTCTTACTAATAAGTGGGTGTTGAACAATGAGAACACATGAACAGAGGGAGGGGAACATCACACACCAGGGCCTGGGGGGTCAGGGGGCTAGGGGAGGAATAGCAGGGGGTGGGGGGATTTGGGAGGGATAGCATTAGGAGAAATACGTAATGTAGATGATGGGGCAATGGATGCTGCAAACCACCACCATGGCATGTGTATACCTACGTAGTAAACCTGTACAATCTGCACATGTACCCCAGAATTTAAAGTATAATAAATAAAAAAAAAAACCAAATTAGTTCGGTGTGGTGGTGCATGCCTGTAATCCCAGGTACCTGGGAGGCTGAGGCAGGAGAATCGCTTGAGCCTGGGAGACGGAGGTTGCAGTGAGCCAAGATTGTGCCACTGTACTCCAGCCTTGGTGACAGAGTGAGACTCTGTCTCAAAAAAGAAAATTTGCTGCCAGGGAGGACAAATAGCAAATGTACATTAAAAACATTTAACAACTATATACTGCAAGTCAAAAATAATTGTAGTAGGAATAATAATGGTAGCTTAAAATTATTGAGCATATAGTATGTGCCAGGCAGCATTTTAGGCACTTTTGTTTTAAAATCCCTGCAGGAACTCCATAAGACACCATTATAGGTATGATTAGTTATTCTCTGTAGTACAGTAAGAAAATGGAGCCCTAGAAAGTATTAGTGACTTATTCAAGCTGACACAAGTAGCGATTGGGAGAGTCATGGTTTGACTTCAGAGTGAATATTTCTATCTATTCTAGGCTGCTTGATAGTAGATAAAGTGCTTGTCAGTGGAATGACCTTCGAAGCTCGGATGGCAATACCAGATAAAGCCATAAGAAATAACTAGAATTTAATACCATTTTAATATATTTATGATCTATAAGGTCCTATAGACACGAATAATGTGAAAAAATGCAGGATCTGTCATATTCAAAGATATTTAGAACTAGATAAAAGGACATTTAAATTCTTAAGAGCCAAAGAAATCAAAATCCAAACAGGTTATGTAGCAGCCTGAGCCGGTTAGGATGAACTCAAGATCTACTTCTCTTTGGCTACAAAGCTCCCATTAAGGACTGTAAATAGGGCTCAGTAGGCTCCATGAGGAATTCAATGGAACTGGAAAATGATAAAGTCAAAGATAGAAGAAAGGGGATGAAGAATTAGAGATGAGTTGAATAAATATTGAAAGGTTATAATTGAGCTGTCTGGTGACTTTATCATTTTATTTTAGGGAACAGAGTGTAATAAGCTCAATGCTTTGAAGAAGATGAAGAATTTGTGCTATTTTTATTTAACTTTGAGATGGAGTCTTGCTCTTTTGCCCCAGCTGGAGTGCAGTGATGTGATTTCAGCTCACTGCAGCCTGTGCCTCCCTGGTTCAAGCGATGCTCCTGCCTCAGCCTCCCGAGTAGCTGAGATGACGGGTGTCCACCACCATGCCCGGCTAATAGTAGTATTTTTTAGTAGAGATGGGGTTTCACCATGTTGACCAGGCTGGTCTCAAACACCTGACCTCAGGTGATCCACCTGCCTCAGCCTCCCAAAGTGCTGAGATTACAGGTGTGAACCACTGTGCCCAGCCAGTTTGTGCTAATTTTAACTTAATCACATTTTCTTTCCGGGTGATAAAGAGGACTAATGTATACATTAATGATTGACTTTTAATTCAGTGGATTAAATATGTGGCAAATATGCAGTCAGACAATATTAATAGAACACAGTTTATTGAACCCGTACATAGCAAACATTTTTGTGAGTAGCTGTGCATTTCTCATTTAGTGTAACAACCCTATGTCCTGTGTAATACTAGTATTTCCATTTTACGTATGATAAATGAGGCACACAGAGATTAAGTCATTTACTCAGGGTTGCATGTCATTTATTAGTAAGTGACAGAGTTTGGGTTGGACAAAGTCCATCTGAGGCCAAAGCCACCATGGGTTTGTTTAACTTTATCAGCAGTGATACACCAAGGTGGCGGGGCTATGGGAGTGAGTGGTCTGTCCCAACAGGGAGGAGCATTTTATCACAGACTTTGTTTATAGATGTTCCTTCTATACTAAACTTGTGTTCTTCAGAATTAGTCTCCAGTAAATTTCATCATAACTTTAAATTTTAAAAATAATTGGATTATAGTTACATTAAAGAGACTTCTGTTTCTCACCAAAATGGAGTTACAAGAACTGGATTTACTCATCCACTGAAGCAACTAAAATTAAGCCTCAAATATGTACGAAATACATGAAACAACGGTTTTCAAGCCATTGAACATTAGATAGCAAAGAAGAATAATCCCTGAAAGATGGGAAATAGATGAGGTGAGCCCCTGTGATTACCCAGCTTACTGCCCAGAGAGAATTCCAGGCATCAGGAAAGGGGGTCGGGAGGAACCAGGCATGGATGTGTGGTCTAAGAAAATGGAGCTGGCAGTCTGAAGTCAAGATGGCTAGAGTTCGCAGGACAGAGTATCGGAGAAGAAAGAACTGGAGGGAGAGAAAGAGAAAGCAAGCAAGCAGGGGAGAGAGAGACACAGAGACAAAGAGTGAGTGTGTGTGGGTGTCGATGGAGTGATAGAGAGAAAGCAAGAGAGAAAGCTCCGGAGATGTGCAGAGGTTCCCGAAAGTTTTCAGTTGGGTACTGGTCAGCTCATGAATCTGTGGAAACTACCTTTAAAATAGTATCTGGTTCTTTTAAAAAAGAACTTGGCTGTTTAAAGCAAAATTAATAATATATTCTGGGGTTCATAATGTATGTAGAAGTAAACTATGTGACAATACCACAAAACGTTCAATGTCTGCTAGCTTCCATACTTTCTTATGAATTTAGAGAATTAAGACATGACTATTTGTACCTTTTTGGAAATAATTTTGAATAATCAAACACTACATAACATTTAATAAGACTAAAAATGCTATTTATTAGACGATTTGCTGTGAGCAGTAATAGATGATAGGTGATATTCTGTCCTCATAAAAGATACTGTATTTGAAAACAGCAAGAAATGGTGGAAATAGTATGGGTTTTGGAATTAGCTGGGGCCTTGAGTCCCAACTGCCCCTGGGTGGATTGTGGAATTTATATTAGTAATTTAAGAAGTTAGGTTCTAAGCCAAAGTATTGTCTACCTACTACATATTTATGTTTTATTCCTCTAAAATAAAAGTTTCCACGAGGACAAGGGCTTGGTTTTGTTCACCGATCTGAAACCTTAACATTTGCATGTCATAGGTGCTCAATAAATATTTGATGAATGAATGACTAAATGTGGGTGAACAGTCTTGGGCGAATATATAATGGTAGGGGAATTTTATTCTAAGTAGTTTTTCTTTCTTTCTTTCTTTTTTTCTTTTTTATCAGAGCAAGTTAAGCCTGGAGAAGATAGTTTTTCTTAACCTATTTTTGTGTTAGAGACTTCCTTGAGGAAACGATAAAAGTTATGATGAATCCTCTTTCCAGGAAAATTACACACACACACACACACACACAAAAACACGTGCACACATACACACACACAAACACGTGCACACATACACACACACACACACACACGTGCACACATACACACACACACACACACAAACACGTGCACACACACACACACACACATACATACATAGCGCGTCCTACAGCAGGATAAGATTGATGGACTGCTGAGCTGGCTAAGCTTGATTGTGGACTTCCAGGTTAATACTCTTAATTGCAAAGGTAATTTAGGTCTTGGAGTTAGTTAAGGAAGTAGCTGTAGCTCATCTTAACTACTTTTAGTGTACAGTTCGGAGATATTAAATATATTCATAATGCTGTGCAACCATTGCCACCATCTATTTTCATAATTTTTTTCATCTTGTATCCATTAAGTAGAGGTAATCATCAGAATCACAATTAAACATTTAGTACAGTGTTTGGCACTTTATAAGCACTCAAGAATTCTAATTCTTATTACTGGTGGAGCTTTGGAAGTAAAATGACCAGCTTCCACTTCACTTTGATTGATAATCCACAGGACAGTCTCCCAAGTGTGTGTAGTTTTACAAAGATCCACACATGATTATAACATGTGACCCTACATAAGAGATAAGAGACACTGATCCAAGTGAACACTAAATGGGGTCCTTTGGCAATTGATCTCAATAATCATATTGAGGGAGGGAAAATAATTACTGTACTTATTTACATTTCAATGTAATGTCTAATTGAGAGTCATTGTTTAGTACTTTCGGAGTAATAGATGTGACATTGATGAGGTAGATACAGAATTAGACAAAAAATGCTGAAGTTCAGTGGAGACAGTGGAGGGGAAGAAAAAGTAGGAAGCCCAAATGCTACTGGAACACAAGACAAGCCATAAGAGCAGGAGAACAATATTAATAATGCTGAAGGCTTTATCATTGTGGTTGTTTTACTTTATTTTTTCTTTTAATTTTCTTCCATTTCAAAAAATTGTGGTAAAATACACATAAAATTTACCATCTTAACTATTTTATTTTTGAGACAGAGTCTCACTCACTCTGCTGCCCAGGCTGGAGTGCAGTGGCACAATCTTGGCTCACTGCATTCTCTGCTTCCCGGATTCAAGCAATTCTCCTGCCTCAGCCTCCCCAGTAGCTGAGATTACAGGTGTGTGCCACCACACCTGGCTAATTTTTGTATTTTTAGTAGAGATGTAGTTTCGCCATGTTGGACAGGCTGGTCTTGAACTCCTGACCTCAAATGATCCACCTGCCTCAGCATCTCAAAGTGCTGGGATTATAGGCATGAGCCACCATGCACAGCCCATCTTAACTACTTTTAGTGTACAGTTCGGAGATATTAAGTACATTCATAATGTTGTGCAACCATCTATTTTCGTAATTTTCTTCATCCTGTATTCATTAAATACAGATTAAAATTTCCCCATTCCTCCTTTCTGCCTGCCCCTAGTAACCACCATTCTGCTTTCTGTCTGTATGATTTTGACTACTTTAAGTAACTCATGTAAGTAGAATACAACATTTGTCTTTTTGTGACTGGCTTATGTTATTTAATGTAAAATCCTTAACTTTTATCCATGTTGTAGCATGTGTCAGAATTTCCTTCTCCTTTAAAGCTGAATAATACTTCATTACACACACACACACACACACACACACTCACTACATTTTGCTTACACAGTGATTTTTTAAAAGCCTGATCTGTACCATCATTGTGAACACTGATGAGCAATATTGCATGTGTTTGAGTCTTCTAATTTTGAAGAGAGATTCTCTAAAAGTTAGTACACAGCCTGAGATACTGGTTTTTAGAAAATTAGGGCCTATAAGAAAATGTGTAGACATTGAAATTATTTAAGATCAGAAATAGAGTCTGTTACCTAGTGCCTAAGTCTACAATAACATTGGTATGAAAAATTTAGGGTTAGACATAAGGAAGAAACTTCTGGTAGTTTTAACACTGAATTAAGATTTAAGAGTAGATTAGATAAGGTTCATTACTCTGCCAGTAAAATAAAAGCAATGTCTTCCACAGTCAAAGGTTTCAATTTTGTTTTAGGCAGATTAAAATTTCCCTATTAGCCTTAGCTGGATAGGTGAAGCTGCTTGGCTGACTGCTTATTTTTCAGGTAGAGTGAGTGGGGCTTTGGTCTGTAATCTTCCCATGATGGAGCCAACAGGGCGTACTTTCAAATGGTCAGAGCTGCTGTGTCAGAGTCACCAGTTTCCTAGTGAGGCTATCTTAGCTCCCAGTTTAACGCTCATGTTACACTGATCATACAACATGATTACAGAAAAAGCAGATCACCTTTGTTTAGAGGGTCAGGTTTTAAATAAGCCACTCTGAAAAATAGTTCAGGTGGATACACCCTTCTAGACTGGTGTGCTGTTTTGAAAGTATGCTGTTCCTTATTTAAAAATTTATCTTCTGTTTTCATTAGGGAACAATACAATGTAAATTATGAAACAGTGGTGAGTGAATTTTATTTTCCGTAGGATCAATTCAGTATCATGATTTTTTTCCTATTAATATATTAGTTATTTGTCTTCCTTCTGTCAAACCCTGAGCCAACCATGTGCCCCAGGCCACCTGGGGAGGTATAAGAAAATGAACACACTGGGCAGATACGACATGGGACAAAGAACCATGGTAGGTGGAGATGGCTCCTTCACAAGGTAAAGAGAGTGAGAAAGGCCACCATCAGGCAGAAGAGCCCCATGGCCTCTGAGAGGGCAAAGCCTGGAATGATGGCACAGGAGATGAGCTGTATGCTCCAGAGATGGGTTCCTGGCATGACCAAGTGAGGCTCCTGAACACAATAGCAGTCTCAGCCCCAGAGCCAGCAACCCTAACTGGGGCTACCCCAGCCCCAGTGAACGTGGCTGTTGTGTCGACGTCCCTTGAAAGGGCCCTGGTGTGGAAGCTGTGGCTATGGGCAAGTGAAGCAGGAGAACATGAGACTGCCAAACTGCTGAGGCTCTCATCTGTCTCTGGTCATTTCAGCACCACTGCAGATGTGGATGGCTCAGCAGCTGAGAGGTGTTCTTGACCAAGGAGGAGGTGGAGAGGAACTTGGAACAGGCTGCATTTTCAAGGGGTAGGGGGCTGTGGCAGGAGAACTGCTCCCAATGCAGAGAAAACCCACATGGTGGTTTTTAGATTAGGATCCCTAGAGGCAGAACTTGACATGAAGCCCAAGTAAATCCAATGATTTATTGGGGAAGTGCATGTAATAGAAGGGGTGGGAGAAAAGTGGGATAAGGCAAGGGAAGAAAGATCCATAAGAATGTGATTTCAACTATAGACTAGCTAGCTGTGGCCCCACAAGGGCCCCACAAGCCCTGGAGTGGAAATTTTACTATTAAATTGATCCCATCTTTTATTTTAATTTTTATTATTTTAAAAATCTTTTTTAGACAGTCTTGCTCTGTTGCCCAGGCTGAGTGCAGTGGCATAATGTTGGCTCATTGCAGCCTCCATCTCTCAGGCTCAAGCAATTCTGGTGCCTCACCTCCTTGAGTACCTGGAGGGGTAGGGGTATGCCAGCACACCTGGCTAATTTTTGTAATTTTAGTAGAGATGGAGTTTCACTTTGTTGCCCAGGATGGTCCTGAACTCCCAGGTTCAAGTGATCTGACCGCCTTGACCTCCCAAAGTGCTGGAATTACAGCTATGAGCCACAAAATTGATCCCACCTTGAAGCACATTCTGTTCAGTCATTGGTCAAGGTCTGCCTCCTAGGGTAGCGGGTGAGGCTTCCTGGGCAAGGCAATTGCCATTAGGCCCAGATAAATTCTCCTTGAAGGGGACAACTCTCAGTTGTATTCAGGCAATACCATCAGCCTCCTCAGCATCCATGAGTTCTGCATCCCTGGAATCGACCAGCTGCAGATGGAAAGTATTCAGAAATAAAACTGTGTTTATACTGGATGTGTATATACTTTTTCTTATTTCCTAAACGATGCCATATAACAACTATTTACATAGCATTTACATTGTATCAGTTATGAAGCTAAAGATGATCTGAACTATATGGGAGGCTGTGCATAGGTTATATGCAAACACTACACCATTTTTTAACAGGGATTTTAGCATCTGTTGATTTTGGTAACTGCTAGAGGTGCTAGAACCAATTCCCCATGGAAATCAAGGGATAATCTTACTCACACATAGGCATGAGCGTGCCAGCTTATAACGGGATTTAGGTGAAGCACCAGCAGCACCCACTAAAGCATACCCTTTACACTGCTCAGATCTTCTCGCTTCTTAAGTTCATTTTATTCAGACACATATTTAGGATTTAGGTGGTCACAATTTCTGAAGAAACTTACAAAAGGAAGGTTCATACAATGAACTACAGCTCCCTACTGCTGTAATCTGTCCCAGTGCCATCACTGATAGTCCTTGTTTTTTTCTCCTTCCACCCTTAGGAGATGCCCCTTCCCAATGGTGTAATGCTTCTGCTTGTCTAGCTGGCTTGCTGGGTGAATTAACCCAGACCCCCTTTCCTAGGAGGTCTGAGTCTTTGGCTCCACAGCCCTGTTAGTCCATGGTTGCTGTGAGCAGCCTATTTACAGTTACAACTGGGCATGGGAATAGCTGATATGCCTACTGGATCACTTTAATGCCTAACACGTGTCCTTATGCTCCTGTTATATTATTGAGCAGCCCTATTTCCTGATGATGACTGCAATTTTTTTGCAAGTATGATAACTTCGTACCCCTCCCCTTCTGGTTTATTCTGCGAGGAGTCAAAGGTGAACAGGTAGCAGCTATAGTCTACAGCTGAGTGAAATTCCTACTTTCCTATGTTTTTTTCCTCATGGAAGGGTTCTCCTTTTGGAAACCAAGACCTCTTGGCCCACAAAGCCTAAGGTCAGGTGGATAGACAAGCAGACATTCCCAAAGTGGTTCACTAGGCGTGTTTATGAGCAGGGTTCCTCTTAATACATCACTTGGTTCCTGCACCCATGTATTCTAGCTACTGAAGCATAGCACCTCATATTGGCCATTGGTTTAAGGTGTATGCTGTATGCTGAAGAATAATTCCCCATCTCTCAGCTGGCATATCAGCTATACTTTAAATGCTATTTCATCACTCAGTTAGGTTGAAGCTTCTGAATGGTGTGATACATAGGACCAGTGAATCCTATGGTCATCTGCCTAGACCACATCAGTTCCTTTGCAGGAAAGTGGGTCCCTTAGACTAAGATACTGTCTGCAGAGTCTCTTGTCAGTATATCGGACACTCCGTGAGTTCTTGGACAGTCATGCTGGTTGAGGCACTGTGGGGAAAGGAAAACCATACTTGGAGTATGTATCTGTTATATTGTAATAGAATAAGAAATATATTTGATCTCTGCCTCTATGTCCTGGCACACAGCTCCTAAAATCCTTGGAATCACCAGAGTGAGGAGTGTCCTTTGTATGATATGAAGGTGGGTAGGGGGCCCCTAGATAGCTTCAAAATGGGGGATAGTCACTAGAAAATCCAGGGCATGACTAGAGGGTTGAAACTTTTAGTCCTACCCTTCAACTTCCTGAGAGAAGAGAGGGATGATGGGCTGAAGGTTGAGTTGAGTACTAATATCAATGATGTAGTCAATCATGCCTATGTAATCTTCCATTGAAACCCAAAGGACTGGGTCTGGGGAGCTTGCAGATAGCTGAACACATGAAAGGGTCTGGAGAATGGTGGAGAAGGTGTGGAAGCTCCCCCATACCTTCCCCCTTTGCTTCTCCTGCATTCAATTATATGTATGCTTTGTAATACCCTTTATGATGAATGGGTAAATGTAAGTAAAGTGTTTTCCTGAGTCTGTGAGCCACTCTAGCACGTCAATCAAATTCGAGGATGGGGAAGCCCTGATTTATAACAAGTCAGAAATATCAGATGGCAACCTACTACTTGCAATTGGCATCTGAATTAGGGGGCAGTCTTGTAGGACTGAGACCTGAACCTATGGGATCTGATGCTGTCTTCAGGTAGTGTCAGAATTGAGTTAAATTATAGGACACCCGGTTGGTGTCTCCTGGAGAAGTCCTCAGTGTATGGGGAAAAGCCCGCACACATCTGGTGTCGGAAATGTTGTGTTGAGTGACTGTGTGAGAAAACAGAAAAAACCGTTTTTTTTTTTTCTTCAGTATAATTTCCGGTCAGCATGAAATGTTGCCCTTTTTAGGAGGAAAGGGTCTAATGTAATCAATTTGCCTCTAAGCGGCTGGTTGGTGAGAGGGTTGGAACTGTCTTAAGGGCTCAGTATTGGCTTCTCTGGCTGGCAGGTCAGATGTTTTGCAGTGTCAGTAGCTAGATCAGCTTTGGTGAGAGGGAGCCAGTCCTGTGGACCCACAGATAGCCTCCGACTCTGCCAAGGTGACTGCTCTGTTCATGAGAATGCCTTGTACACACTGGGGTGGCTGAAGACAGAGATTGGCTAACATCCATTGGCTGTAGTTCTGTCTACTTTGTTGTTTAGTACCTTATCTGAAGTGTATTCTGTCTAGTGGGCATAAGGTGTGATTCATAGGCCCTCACACTTTGTATCTACTCCCGAAATTCCATTGACTTACCTCTTTTCCAGAACTCCTTGTCCCTTATCTTCTGCTCTTATTTATTCCAGGGCCTCACCAACGACCTCAGAGTCTATCTGTATCCTCAGGCCCCCTTTTTCTCCATACACAGTCGGTAACCGGGAGTTCTGTCCATTGGCATGATCTCCCATTCTGTTTTTCAGGACTACCTGGGTGGGGCTGAGTGCAGCAGCAGTCGGTGTCTGCGTGCACCTGTACGCAGAGCTGACTGATCCACCTGTGACTCAGGGCATTTTCATTCTCTATCAGCCGGTCATAGGGGAAGGTATCAGCAACAGTGGGGGTGACATGGGGATGTGGGGTACCTGTTTGGGCAACTGACTTGTGACATGTGGCTCAGCTGGAGCCCGACCTAAAATGTGCCACTTCCTTTTATTATGAGGTGTTGCTGGGCCCACTGGACTTTGCAGTAAGTTGAACAGAGACTGGAAGAAAGTGATAGAGTGAGCCATGTGGATGTTTAGGAGAAAATTGCAGCTTTGAAAAAAGAAATGTGAAGACTCTTTATATTGATACTGGAAAGACCCACAAGGTGCTTTGTTACAAAAGAATCAAAGAGTAAACAGATACTGTTTGAAGCTGATAAATGAGGAAATAGACATAATTTACCATTTAGGTATATAGTACTAACCACCAAAGGAACTAAAAACAAACTGATAAAGTCAGTTTATCTGAGAAGAGAGATTGGTAGATTCAAAAAGGGATCTACCTCCTTTTCATTGAATAATCTTCTGTTCTCTTCCAGTTTTTTCATTTTCTTTTTCCTGAGGACCAGAAGTAAGAGAAGTGTGCAGGAGGGACTGAGGGAGAGACTTCAGATGAGACAGTTTTGCAGAATGGGACCGGTGGGCCTATCTGATGCTTATGCTAGAGTTACTGGCCTTGATGTGTGTTTCAGACTGATTGTTCTTCCACTGTCCCATCATAGCAGTAGGATCATTGGTAGCTCTGGTGCCTCCTTCCCAATTCATTCCTTGTATAGTAGCATGGGCGTTAGCAGATTTGAGCCTTGGTGTAGGTGTCTCTGCTGATTTTCACTGTTGGAAAACAAGCAGCCACGTATTCACAAATGCTTTGCTAGTGCCTAGGGATGTGTGGAAGCATTACGGAGTACAGTATATTGGCAGAAATGTAGGAAGTGTACCTCTTGTTACTAGAAGGTAAAGCACTGTCCACATGAGCATATTTGAACCCTTTGCCTGGGATGTCTTCTCCTGCAGGCTTTGCTGGGGGAGCTCCATCTTACCCTGTAGGCTTTAGCTTTTCAGGACCACTGATCTGAAGCTGGTCTGTCCTTCTGCCTGAGAGTCTCCATCTCAACTCATTGTCTTTCATTATGTTTCCATTCAAATTTGTTTGTCTATTTCTTATTATACTTCATTAGAGTCTAAACTTCACTTAGTTTATCATGTACTTAATAAATATTTTTTTGAATATGAATTTGAGCAAATAATTTTTTTGCCTTCCTTTATTCTCCAGTGAAATGCAGTAATTTAAAAAGCATTGCAAATATTGATATTAAATGATTAAAGGCTGAACGCAGTTTGTATTTGATACAATTTGTTTGTAGCGGTGAATGCTTTACACAATCCAGAGTGAATGAGTTCTAAAAAGATAAAGATTTGAAACAGTGAAATTCAAACAATTTAATGAGTTGTTAGAAGGAAAAAATGTCACATGTGGTTTAAAACATTTATATGCACGCATTAGGTTTAGACTTGCCTGAGAGTAACAGCAAACCAAATAACAATGACTTAAACAACACAGAAATTTGTTTCCTTTTCATGTTCAAGTCTAAAGGTAAATGCTCCATGGTTTCACGCAGCCAGGCTTCTTAGGTAATTTCTTGTGTCTTGTTTCTCTGCTGTACATTTGGCCTCCAGAATATATACATTATAAGCCATATGCATAAGGCCATCTCGTGGCTTAAGACAGAGCTCCTATTCCAGCCATCAGGTTTGTTCTCCCTCCAGCAGGAAAGAGAAAGGGAAAGCGCAGGGTGCCGTAACATTTAAGGACACGTTCTGGGTGTCTCATGTAATACGTTCTCTTACATCTTATCGTTCAGTAGTGAAGTCATATTGGTATACCTCTTTTCAGCAGTGACTGGGAAATGTAGTCTCTATCCATGTACTCAATTAAAAATGGGAGGTTCTATTATTATGAAAGAAGTGGAAAATGATTGTTGAAGGACAACTAGGGACATGCGCCATACTGCATATCTACAATAACCTTTTCAGCAGTCCCCTTTATTTTTTATGCAAACAGTTTGGGGTGCATTAGAAATTCTTGATGACTACTGCGCTACTGAAAAAGTACTAGAAGAACTCTGAAATTTTCAGTGTAATATCTGTCAAAGTGTAGTTGAACTATTTTTAATCTTGGAATTTAACAATGTAGAAAAGATTTTTTCCCGCATATTTGCAAGGTTAGAAATGTTAATCAGGATAGGCTTGTATTGCTCGTATACCATTTTTTAGATGATAAAAACCATGATACTACTACCACATAGAGTTGCCATGTTACCTCAGACTATCTTTTCTCATGCTATTAAAATAAGGATGGAAATACCTTGGTTTAATTGTGTTTCTCTACAATTTGTTTTTATTGTAGCAAGTTAACGTGGGTTTGTAACTGCATTTCACTATCGTTGGGAAAATTTACACAGTCTGAAGTAATTATAGCATACTCATGTAGCGGGGGAGTAACAAATAGTGTCTGAGTTACTGAGAGCAGCTTCTGCTTCTCATAATGGTGATAAAGGAGACAGCTTTTCGTACATGACTCCGTAAGGGGTGTGTCTTGGGAAATCTTCAGAATGGAGAGTTGGGGTTTGTCAAAGCATATGCACTAGAATACAGCTTCAAATATGTGTGTAGGGAACCTTATTTGTAAAATACCAACAATGAAAGATAATGCACGACATAATATTTCTCTGGTTGGTGAAGATACTTGCGAGATAGTGTTTCTTTTTTTTCACCCTCCAGTAGTGGGTCTCACTGAGAAGCTTCAGAACTTACATTACATAAAGGAGGAATGAGTTGAGGGTTTAAAAAAGGGATATACTAGTTTTCTGTTATCTTGGCGATGATTCAAAAAAAATTAGTCATCTCTTCCAGAGTTTTTCTATACAATCAAAAAAACCAAATGCTATAAAAACAAGTTAGGTTTTATCCATGTTTTCCAGAGCAGTATTCTTCATGATTGTCTTCTTATGTGTTTCCAGGTTTAGGAACTGGCGGTGGCAAAAGTGTGAGTTGTTTACTTTCTGTGAAACAGTGTTCACCTCTATAAAGGGCTTTTCCCTAGGACAGTGTTTTCAAAGCACGTCTTTTACGCCATGTTTATGTCTTCCTGTGTTCTGTACTTATATTTGCTTACAATTAAATTGAATATACTTCCTCCATTTTAACTTTAAATTCATTTTAAAAGGAAATATTATTATTACCAGTAAAAATCAGTTTCTTACCACAAATAGAAGATGACTGCAATAATAAAATTTAAAAGCCCCATGATGTTATTAAAGTGCAAAAAAATAAAATTATAAATGTTATAATTATACAGTATCAAATTATAAATACTATAATGATTAAAATTACGTATAACATTTTAAATATTATAATTATAAATGTTATTTATAAAATGCACGACTAAAAATTAGTTCCTTGAGAAGAATGAAATTTTGGGGGCAGTCAGTAATAAGGGAAGAGTAGGTTTAATACTACCTAGTTTAAGACACAGAGGAAGTTTAACTTCAATAGTATTTTTTTTTATTTTGGTGTTACTTAGTACTGACAGTCTCACTCACATGTGCACATGATTGGAAAGGGCCAACGACAATTACTTGCCTTTTCTGATAAAATTACATATGCTTATACATGCCTAGGAGGAGCTCAGTGATGTGTGTGGAATATGCCATATAAGCAGGCATGTTAGAGGTCACAGCCATGGTTTCTTATTAGCAATGCTTCCAGACGATTAAGAAGTTAAGTTACTAAAGATCTGAAACACTCAGGCCTGTGCCAGGATGCCTTGCTTCATTCAATCTGAATAAGATGGTTTACTGCGGTAGTAACAACTATTATTCTAAGCCACAATATCTGTGGGTGTGCTATATTAGGTATATCTATTTTAATAAGATACAGTAAAATAAATATACAATTATGTAAAAAGTTTGCTGGCATAACTTCTAATTCAGTGAATGCCACCTCATTATAAGAGGCCCACGCACACTTAGTCCAGGTGACAATCTGTTTGTAGGAAGAGAGTTGATTTAAGGAGCTAGTAAGAGATTTTCATTTGTAGCACAAAGTATTTATTTGCATTTCTGAATCTGAGATTTTTCAGAGATGAGTATGTGTTTCAGGATATTTCAGAAAAATAAAATTCTATATTCCACCCGTAACGCATTTCTTCTGAGACTGCATTTACCCAAAATGCAGAGGCAGATTCCATGATGTTTGGTAAAATAGTAGAGGTAATTCCTGGAAGTTTCTGGGAGAACTTGTCATTGCATATGACTTTTATATAAATAAACCATTGCTAACCGAGAATTAGGTATCTAGCACATTTTCTAGAGGAATATCAGTCTTTTGAGGGCACAAAAGTCTTCAAATTTTGTAGCTGATTTTGCTATTAGCATAAAAGCAGAGGCTCTGAAACTATACCATAAAGGTTAGAAATGAGAAACCATCCTTGAACACTCTTAAGATCTTGTAAAAAATCACTTGGCTTTGTCATTTATTTCTATCAATAAGTGACTTTTCAGTGAACATGACTTAAACTCAATCAAAATCTAAAAGCTAGAAGGCAATAGCTTAATATATTTTATGTTTGGAAGTATTTTAGTCTGGAAAAAGCCTTTTTTTTTTTTTTTTTTGCCAGCAAAATGTATATTGGACCCAGTTTCCAAAGGTTCCTTTGAGCTGTCCAATTCTTAAATGTTGGGACCTGGAGATCTAAGCGATTTCCACTGCTACTTTCTGCTATGGATAAAGGGACAGAAATGATTAAAGATGGTTATCTTCAATTTACCAGCTGGGGATTTAGAAATGTTTTCTGAAATGACTTCAGCCATCACTTACTGAGGGTGATAGTTACTAGCATCACTTGGCCTTTGCCCTGGAGATGTTCACATCCAGTGACAGAGGCAGGCATTTACATAATGCAAATCAAGTGGTGATACATCATCTATAGCCATTTAAAGTGGGAAAATGTGGGAGAGAGGAGGAAGCAATTAATTATTGTCTGGGGACAGCTTTGCGGGAGCAGTACTTCAGCGGAACTTTTAACAAGAAGGAGTTTGCCTGATGGAAAATGAGAATAAAGCATTTCAGGTAGAAGCATGGTAACTTGATCAAAGATGGATGAGTCACCCTGTGGGACCTGAGGTGGCTGGTGGTAGAAGTGAGGAGAAGGGGAATCTAGGGTATGTTGGGATCTCTTGGGAAAGTTTTTGAATTCTACACCATAGACTGGACATTATCCTATAGTAGATGATGAACCATTGCAAACTTGAATAATGATACCATTCAACTGGTTTTACAAAAGATAACTGAGAGCAATTTGGGTGTGAAGGATTGGAAGCAGAAAAACCAATAAGGAGCTTAGGCAGTCACCTGAGTGAGAGGTGGCGATGAACTAGGGAGGGAAAATGAGGCGATACTGACTCAAAAGACAGATTGAACACAGAATCAACAGAACTTAGCTATCGATGGACATCTAAATAAGTAATTGTAATTTAGTTTTAGTTCTATAATAAAGGCATGCACAGGCTACTCTGAAAGACCAGGGAAAGCTTCACAGATGGTTGATCTGGCAACCACCTATCAGCAGTTTTTATTATAGTTGGGTTTCATGTGAGAATCATCTGGGAAACAAAAATTTATCAGGCTGGGTGTGGTGGCTCATGCCGATAATCCCAGCACTTTGGGAGGCTGAGGCGGGCAAATCACTTGAGGTCAGAAGTTCGAGACCAGCCTGGCCAACATGGTGAAACCCTGTCTCTACTGAAAATATAAAAATCAGCCGGGCATGGTGGCACATGCCTGCAATCCTAGCTACGTGGGAAGCTGAGGCAGAATTGCTTGAGCCCCAGGAGCAGAGGTTGCAGTGAGCTGAAATGGTGCCACGGCACTCCAGTCTGGGTGACAGAGTGAGAATCCATCTCAAAAAAAAACAAAAAATATATATATATATATATATATGTGTATATATATATGTGTGTGTATATATATGTATATATACATATATATATATGTGTATATATACATATATATATATATGTGTATATATATCTATCTATCTCAATGCTTAATGCCCACCCCCGGAAAGTCAGATTTAATTAGTCTGGTATTGAGCTGGATCATAGATGCATTTTAAAAACTTTCCAGATAATTTTAACTTGCATCCAGGGTTGAGGTCCATTGTCATAAGAAGTTTGTTGTGTTTGAAGTATGGTGTGTGTAGAAGAGCAATGTTAGATGATATTGGAGGTTAGTCCTTAGACATTACACTAGGATGTTATTATCTTCTAACTGGGACATTTTTAGAGTAAAAGGAAGCTGATAATAATAATTAAACTGGCACAACATGTGTAAATTAGGATTGTCTTGGGGAAACCTGAATGTGCGTGGTCCCACCCGGAACTATGGGGAAGCTTTGAAGGTTTCTAAGTAGGGGTAATATGTGAAGTAAACATTGTTTTTTGAACCATTTTGGCTACAGCAGTGTAGGAAAGGGATTGGAAGGGAGGAAGATTGAACTCAGGAAAGCTGATTAGGAAATAATTGTAGTCATCTAGTGAGACCACACTTGAATGAAAGATTTGGCCTTGGGATGAGAGAGAGAGAAAAAAAAAAAAAACCAACAAACACCTGATGGGTGTTAAGGAGTTGAGTTGGCTGGTCGCACAGCAAAAATTGCACCAGACAAAGTTAAACAGACAACAGACTTTTTTTCAAGGATATTGTCCTGGGGAGAGAGAGAAGAACTCTGAGCCCAACTCCACTAAAATGGAGAGTGGGAGGATTTTTAACAGCTGGAGTAAGAGGGAGAACTGAAGTCCTTTGTGTTTGCTGTTTGGCTTTACCCAAGGGAAAAGTAAACTTTCTCCTATCTTTGGGGCAGGAGGTAGTTTTACAACTTAAAGTAAAGTGCTGGCTCAAGTTAGGCTCCTACTCTCCACAGAGCCTGGGACTGTCTCCTTGACATTTACATTTCAAAGTGATGATTCTCAAGTCCTTGAGAAAAACAGGGCTAGGCTGAAAAACTGGCAAGAGGCTTCTAAAAACATTTACACACATCTCAAAAGGGCAGAGAAAGAATTTATATACTTCCCAAAGTAAATGCTCTAAGAAAAGGGAGGTCAGGGCTTAGAGTCAGGAAGAAGGCTGTCTCAGGTTTTGTGAAGCCGAGGGGAATGTTAAGGCTGTCTTGGTTGGTGGATTTGGTTATCAGGGTTGAGGGGAAGGGAAGAGTTTAGAATGATTAAAGTTTAGAATGATTTCCGGCTTAGGTTCTGGTGGATGTTGATGCCATTTACTGCCTCTGTAGAGAAGACAGGAGGAAGAGAAGGTTGGTAAAACAGACAAATTAAGTTTTGGAGAAACTGAGCTTGTAGTGCTTTTAGGATAACCAAGTTGAGTTGGATGTATGGGTCTGTGACTCATGAGAGGTGCTGGGAGGAAGGTTTAGGTGCAGTGAACATACAGAGTTAGTGGCAGCTTCTGTCTTAACTCATTGCACAACTTACGTTTTGGTGGAACTAGTCTTGTACTCCCCTACCCCTAACTGAGGGAGATTTGTATGGATTAAATAGAGTTTTGTGAAACAGTAAGATGCATCTAGTAAGTGCCCAATTCATTTGGTTTTGTTATTATGGTTAACTAGAGGCTAAGGTAAATCAGAACAGGGGAATCAAGTGGTCAGCTGGTGTTACTGTAAAACTTTTTCATTGTATTTTAGTGGCCGTGGTCTCTCAAGGCCAAGTAGTTATTTACCAGAAATTCATTTTCCTTAGAATTAGCAAACAAAAACAAAACAACCAACCAAAAAAGCAGAGAGGCAGCTCTCTCTAGAATTCACATTCTGAATTTTTGCAGGACAGTTGAGATTGCTTATTCTTGATTGAGAAATAAGGAATCTCCTTGAAAAGTGAAAAGAATAACCCCAAATAAGACCCAAACCAAAAGTGGTTTGTTTCTAGAGTTTCACCAAATGGTGGGAATGGAAAACAACAGCAATTGTTCTGTTCTCTTTGACTCAGTTCCTGCCTACTTTTCTTAGGAATTTAAGGTCCGTTCGTTTGCTGGAAAAGATCTTACAAAGAAGTAATTGGGGAAAAGGACGCAAGTCTTCATTGCATCTTCCCTTGTGTGCTCCAGGAGTGTCACATGATTATGGAAAGCCCAGAACAGTGTCTTAATTATAGGAATTTTCTGAAAAATGGAGAATGGATGCTTCTGCACTATTGTGTTATGATTGGACAGCAGCCCAGCAGAGAAGGAGATTTACCTGTGACGGCCTGACAGTATCCTTTGTCCAGTATTGGCTGTTTCTGAATTTAAATGGTGAGGGATGAAAGTGCGTGAACTGTTGAACTCTAACCTAGCCTTAGCTTCAGGGGCCGATGACAATCGTTCTTACTTTTTAGAATTTGGCATTGAAGCTTGTTTACAGCTAACAAAACTTTCACCTTATTAAGACCCAAATTTAGATTGGCGTTCTAAGAATTCTCCAAAGGCTGTTCACATGCATTTTGAAAAGCCCTTTGAACATCAAATGGCTCTCACAAAAGAAGACTTCTTATCAACTTGAATGTGAAGGGGAACATGATTCAAAGGAAAAAAAAATCCCACCACAGGCTTTCTGTGAGGTAAACCAGGCAAGAGAGCTCTGGGTTGGAAAATTGCTTTCACTTAAGCTTATCAGACAAAGACTGCAGGGTTCTTGTCTTTTCTCTGTCCGTATGTGCTGGGATCCTTGAAAAAGGTAGTTTTTTTCTCTGGCCCCGAAATATTTTTAACGTCTTTTAGACTTTTTGGTGTACTTTAGTGGCTGTGCCCTTTCTGGATCAAGTGGTTATTGACCAGAAGTTCATTTTCTTTAGAGTACATGGACAAGCAAACAAAAGCAAAGGGACAGAGTTCTCCTGCAGCGGCCACTTTCTGAATTTTTCAAGCTACTGCGGAATCATCTGGGAATTGTATATCTCCTGGAAAAGTTATAAACAGGAAAAAGCAAAAATAAAATTCCAATCAATCACACACACAAAATCTGCTGTGGGGAGGGTGCTGCCAATTTTCAGTGGCAGAGGAGTAACAGCTGGAGTCTAGCTGGGAGGTAAAGTGGGCTGGGTTGGATTCATGCCGCAGGGTCTCAGTTGGAAGGAAGCTGTCAGATATCAACATGATATGTTATCCTTCGCAGACAAACCAATACACATAAAAATAAATAGCAATCAATGTTAGGCTCCCATAGCGCACGCACATTGACACATGCATGCACAAATCTCTCAAACAGATTAGTCTGCCTTGCTTCCCTGCCTCATGTGAGATTTAGGGGGAGGATGGCGGGGGAGGAGGAGGGATGAAGAGATGTCACTCTCTAATCACCCTAGGTGGATCTTGTTGCAGATGTGGTGGGTGAAGAGACTAATAGTCAAATATCAGGTGTTTTTGGAAGATAGAGTCTATTTTAAAACAGTTGACTCAGGGGATATCATTTTGAAGTTTAGCTGGACTGTCTGGGACTAACATGGAGTGTCAACAGTTTTCTTTTAAAATAAAATGATGCAGTTTATTTTTTACCGTGACACTGAGTAGAAGTCCTGCTAACTGAGGTCTAAGTTAAATTGTTGAAAAAGGAGAGCTGTTTTCAGGCAGTCTTTAGTTTTTGCCCTATGGCTGATCCATACTGATTTTTAGTTCGGTATCATTTTGTTATAAGACTCAAAAATCTGACCTCAAGAGATCCTTTAATCTGTGGATTTTAAAGATACACTTTACTGTGAATGACTGGGTTAATCTCCTGAGTTTTGAGAGCCAGTTTTGTTCCTTGAGTTTCTAAATACCAGAAATGTATCTTCTTTAAAAACGTTGAGACTATCTATTTGTAAATCCAGTACAGATGAGCAGTTGCACAGAATGGATTTTTTTGCTCCTGCATTATTACTTATATTTATTGCCTAAGATTAGATGCAACGATGTTGAATTCCAATGTATGCTTCTAGAAAGTGATAAAAGCAAAATCCAACAAAACTAGGAACTCTGATTTAAATGAAGCATTGGCAATCTCTTTGCCGGGATTGTAGAATCCAAAAAGAGATAAGGTGGTTCCAGAAGGGTGATGTTTCCAGAACAAAGCAAAGCTTACCCTCACCTTTGAGTGTAAAACTAATTTCCTCACTGTTGATCCAACACAGTTTTCACAATAATGGCAGGCAAATCTCAACATCCCATCATTGGCTTTCTAACATTTTGGACCATGACAACAGTAAGAAGTATTGCTAGCCAGTGTACACACACTATTTGTTTTAGGAGACAAAATACAGGCGATACACTCTAATTCCCTGCCTCATCTCACCTTTCTGCCCACTCTGCTTTATTCTGTCTCGCGCCAGTACTGGCATGATCTGGATACACAGCCCGGCAAGAATTGCGACCTCCTGTTTGAAACCACCTAGGCTATAGCTTATTGTTTTGGCTGGCCAGTCATGCCAGTCTATTTTCTCTTTTTGTCCCATAGCTCCTAGAGTAAGGAGGGACTCGATGCTTGGAGAGGGGACTGTCAGCTGGGAGTTAGTAACCAAATCTCAGATCTTGGAGGACTCAGCACCATTTGTGGAAGTTGTCACCTCTGCTGGGACATGACAAGGCCCTACTACTTTAATACCATTTTCAAAAATGTTGAGATTGACCTACCGTATTGTCCTGTCACTAGGGTTGCCAGATTTAGCAAAAAACAAAACCCTAAACAGGTTGCCCAGTTAAATCTTTGCATCAGATTAAAAATGAATAATTTGTAGTATGACACACAGAATACATTTCTAAGGAAAAAATTATTGTCTCATCCTGACTCTGTATTTTCTGATTTATGTTCTAAGACTACTATTGTGTATGGGATGGTAATAGGTGCTCCATAAAAGAGTTCTGTGGACAGATCAGTTTGAAACTCTTCAGCTAAACAAAGGCAGCGTGTGTGTGTGTGTGTGTGTGTGTGTGTCTGTGCGTGCGCGCGAGTGCGTGTGTGCATGCATATATATATACACGTATATATATATACGTGTATATATATATGTGTATATATATATACGTGTATATATATATGTATATATATATACGTGTATATATATATATACGTGCATATATATATACGTGTATATATATATATACGTGTATATATATATATGTATGTATTTTTTTTGTAGAGGGAGGGAGGGGGTTTTGTCATGTCGACCAGGCTGGTTTCGAACTCCTGAACTCAAGAGATCTGTGTGCCTCAGCCTCCCAAAGTGCTAGGGTTACAGGCGTGAACCACCACACCCGGCATGGATGGGGCTGTATTTTGACTTGATTATTGGTCTTAGCTACTGACTAGGAAGGAAGGTGCTGGGGTAAATCCTGAGGGGGTCTCATATTGTCCTGCAAGGTAGTGGCCTCTCTACTTTCCTTATTTGTAAGAAATGGGGAAGCTCTAACCTTCAACACAGGGCGGTAGGACACTTCTGGAGGAGTATTTGGGGTTTCAAGGTTTTAAAGTACATTAGCCTAGATGTCTAGGTCCCTAGTTTTAGTACTCTCCCCAGCCAGAACTCTCATCTTGGCACAGTGGACTTTGCAAAGTTGAGAATTCAACATTGTTTTGAGCTCTTCTATCCTTGTAATTAACTTCTGAACCAATTTCTTAGCTTTTCTATCCTTTAGCTGCAGGATATGACAATGTTCTCATGTTATCATTTAGGCCCTTTGATTTTCATAATTCACCTGAAATTGGTGATTAATTACCCTCACCTATTTCCTTCACTTATTGATGGCACTCAGCATTAGCCATCTGATTCCATTGCCTTTACAATTATGACTTCTCAAATGCCTGAGATATAGTAGACTTGTAAGTGCATTCCTTTCTGCCACTATCTCCTCCAGGGTTCACTACCAGTGAAAATTTCAACAATTTAATAAACTTCTACCAAATATCAGAGACTTCAGTGATGCATCTACCACCTGTCATGGGGTCCTTATTGCCAGTCACTTAGCAGGTGGGCCAGCTTAAAAATCTAATTTTCAGATTCTGTTTTTTTCCCCCATTGCTCCTGGTATCAAGTGTCCTAGGCCAGGTATGCAAAAAGTTCATTGGCGAGTGATGTTGTGAAGAACACTTTTGAAGAAGTGAAGAAAGCAGGTTTGGGCAGAGGGAGAAGATGGGAGACATCCCAGTCACAGCAAAACCTCAGCCATCCCCATGAGGAACTCTGGCACTGGATGTCCCTTCAAAGTAGTTACAAACTGAAGCAAGGGAGCCAGCCCAATACTTGCCTGCATCAACCAACCGTTGGATATGGACCACTCTCAAGAGGAACGTGTAAGCTTGGATAGAACAGTTTTCTTGGGCCAAGGGCAATATCCAGGTATGAACTCAGCTATGAGTCATCTGAAAATCACTCCTGGAAGCTGAGGGAATTACTACCTTGATCTTGAAGTGAAAACTGAGCGTGTCATCCCAGCATCCACTACAGTTGTAGTCTGAGATCATTACTTGGCTGTCTAATAGCTTCACAGGCTTAACATATCCAAAGCCTGGCTCTTACTATTTTTTTTTGTCTCTGAGCCTGTTTTTCAGTTTTTGTAAATACTATTATAAAGCATCTGTGAGGTTTAGACCATAGCTTTTGGTTTGTTTCTTTCTTGCCCAAACCCCCATATGATGTCAGCAAGTCCTTCCAGGTATAACTTAAAATACGTGTTTTGAGTCCACTACGTCTCTGTACCTCTACTGCTGCTATCCTCGTAAGCCACCATCCTCTCTTGCTTATAGCACTGCAAGTGCCTTCTAATCAAAGTCCGTGTTTCTATTCCTGCCTTCTACAATTTATTTTCAATATGGCAACCACACTCTTAAAAATGAAAATCAGACGATGTCACTTTTACTTACCTCCTACATGATTTTACATTGCCCTTAGGAAAAAATTTAAACTCTTTGCCATGGTTTTACAAGGCCCAATATTATCTGATACTTCCTTATCTCCCTGACTTCATCTTCTCCCTTCCACCATGGTAGTCACTATTATGGCCTGCCTCATAGTCATTTCCTCCCATTTTACCGAATTTTGATATTTTTTTTAGAGTACCAATATTTCCAGATAAATGGAGCTATACTAATGTAAGCCAGTCATGACAGTACTTTCCTTGCCTAATTCACTGCTGATTGGGTGGGTGGGGAGTGTTTATGAACTACTTCAGGCCAATAACACCAAATAAAATTCTGCAAGAGGCTTTCTGAGAATCGTTAAAAAATTTTTTTGTTGAAAGGAGCTGATGGAGCTGCCCCTGGCTCTTCTCCATTCCTTCTGCCATGAATGTAGACATGATGCTGAAACCTTGACAGCCATCTTGTGACCCTGAAGAAAAGACCTACGGAACCACAGATATTTTGACTCAAATAATTGAGCTTCAAAAGCAGTATCTTAATTCTGCCCCTTAAACATTCAGCTCTTTTCCACCTCCAGGCCAGGCCATGCCCTTGTTTCCCCTCTGCCTGGAGCTCTTTTCACTCTTACCTTTGCATGACTTTCTTCTCCAGGTCTCAACTCACCTCAAAGAGGTTCTTTCTGACAACCCAATTTCAAGTAGCTCCCACCTCCAACTCTTGTCCTGGCGCTTTATCATAGTATACACATTTAAAAATAGCATTTAGTATTTTGTGAAAATGCCTTGTGGAATTAGTGATTACTTTTTAATAATCTGTCTCTCCAGTAG
Organism: Cacajao melanocephalus; assembly: GCA_963573385.1. Lineage (NCBI taxonomy): Eukaryota > Metazoa > Chordata > Mammalia > Primates > Pitheciidae > Cacajao > Cacajao melanocephalus. Next base: position 21,639 of record CAUYLG010044427.1, on the reverse strand, counting down.
AATGTAAGTTTTATGAGAGTGGGGGTGCATTTGCCTTGTTCAGTGAAATGATCTCCAACACCTAGACTAGGGTCCGGCTTACAGTAGGTGCTAATGAATGTTGTTGAATAAATGAATAAATGTCACCGAATTCTAGCTGTATTTGTCTATTCTCTTAATTTCTCTGATCTTTACAGTTTTTTTCATTTTTTAAACAAGGATCAAGTAATACCATTTAGATGCATTTAGATGGATGGAGGTACGTGAGGATGCAGAAAGCATTGATGGTACAAACTCTGAGATTGTGGAGAGATAACAGCTCTCTCTCAGTTTTGAGTATCTATGCTATAGGCATTGCAAATTTCTTTCTTTTAGTAGTCTCTTGTATATGCAGAAGAGAGTTATGAGCCTAGGAACCTGAGAAAGTAAAATCAAATGACTTGATTGCAGTGTTTATTGCAGCAGGCACCTGGGAGCACTCTGGTTGCTCTGTTTGAATGTGGCGTTACTTGGTCTGGGGACTGCAGAGTGAACGAGTTTGAATTTAGTGTACCAAGGGTAAAGTCAACATATAGGCAGTTGCTAGCAGAGTGGAATGATAAAAGCATGATTATCTGAGGAAAGTGACTGGGGATTCAAAAAACAGACTAATCATGATAATAAAGTCATAAATTGGGCTTTATCAAAGGAAGGGAAAAAGCAGAAGGAGGCATTAGGGAAATATGTCATTTAGTTGGTAGAGGCAAGTGTACGGAGGTATTTTTGCCTGCTGTTTACAGAGGTGGTGATGGGGGAAATTATATTAAGAAAACTAGGGAAATTATTTCTTGAAAATTTAAAACATGAAAGTAGACTAGGCAACATATCTCTCCGTTGTTCCCAACAATATATGAGAGCTTAAGAAGGATAACAAATTTAATAATTACCCAGGTATGATGAACTGGTGGGAATTCTAAGATGGAAGAAGTCAACATAAAGTGATAAAAGTGAGGTTCTACTTCAACAGTAGTCCTCATTTATTGGAGAGATATTGTTTCACATTGGAAAGAGAACTAGACTTGGACTCAGGGGAACTAACTTTGAGTAATGATTAGTTCATTTGCTAGACAATATGGATTAGATACCTTCCATGTCTAGACATTCTTGGGTACTGAGAATACAACAGTCTCTGCCCTTAGAGAGTAACTCCAGAGGAGGTTGTGGGCAAGTTGTAAGCAATTTTAGCAGTGTGATAATACTGGAGTAAAGGAAGAATAGGCTACTTTGAGAACACATAATCTAGCCTGGTGTGTGTGTGTTGTGGGGAGGTTGGATTGGGAAAATACCCTGGCTGAGCCTGGAAACATGCCAAGCTGGTTTGCACCACAGGGCCTTTGCACCACCTGTTTCCTCTGCCCAGAATGCTATTCCCTTTGCTCTCTGATATCTAGTTTAAATATTACTTCCTCAGAGTGGTCATTCCTGACTAACGTAAGGAAACCTCACAGACAACCTCTAATGAATCACTCTTTCTGTTTTTAGAGTATTTATCAACATTTGGTGTTTTCTGGTATTTCTATTGCTGGTCTCTCCATTAGAATATTTTCTCCATGAGAGCTTGGACCTTGTCTACCTTGTTCATTGCTGTATCCTCAGTCCTTAGAACAGTTCCTGGCTCAGAAGAAATGCTCAACAAATATTTGTTGAATAACCAATCAAAGAAATAAATACTAATAGCAGTTGAGGGAGGGAAAACGGGGACTAAAGAGAAGAGGAGAAAAATGTTCTGTCAGGGAAACCAGTGGTGGTTATGGGTTCTTCTTGATTCCCATGCCCCCTCAGGATTTGTTGGAAGAATTGACTCACTGCTCCTCACTGGGGCTTCATTGCTTGTGTTAGGAGTTTCCTTTTCCAGAGTGATGGCCTTTTTTTTCTATCTGATCCTATTTTGCTGCATTTAAGCTTTCTGTTGGCATCCTCCTCTGTATTCCAGATCTTAGTTTTTAACTTTCCTTGGCCCTTCTAATGGGGTTTAGGGAGTGAGAGATCAATCTATGAGCTCAAGCCACCATCTTGAATCTGAAAGTCTAAAGGAAAATACGACTCTTAGTTAAGATTTGAACCCAGGTCACTTTTCCCCATAGATCTTCTGAAAAAGAAACATATACAAATATACCCTAAGGCAAGCAGAACTAGGACGGAAAATTTGCTGTAAAAGCAGTAAATGCAATAACACGAAATCAAGTGTTTTAGAGTAAGTACATCAGGATCTTCCTTTTACGACTGAGGGTCGTTAAGTCTAAAAGGGTGCTCAGATAAGGTCCTTTAATATTGGCACCACCATGGAGCTGGCCTGTGGTGACTAGCACTAAGCTCTCCTTCAGACCCTGAGGAGTTTATTGTTCAATATGCTAGGAACTGCAGTAAAACAAGGAAGGCAGAAGCTGTTCATGGAAGGATCCCATGGGACACCTACACCTCAGTGAACTCATCATGCTCTAAAATTAGATTTTTAGGTTCATAAAAGTAATTTTATTGCTCTTTTGTTGGGTAGTAGCCAAACTTCCATGTTTCTGGTTTATCCATCTCAATGTGCTGGTGTATATTGTTTTACCCATGTCATTCTCTTCTGTGAAGATTTATTTAGGACACCAAATGCTTAATACACACAAAATAGAGGAGAATATAAGTTAAATTAAAAATAAATTTGAATGGAGGAAGGAACAAGGTTTCAAGAAAAGCTGTGTCAACTTTGAAAAGAGGAGCAAAGTTGGAGGGAGCTTGCTTGATTGGAAGTTAGAGCATATTTCAATGCTATAGTAATAAAAACAGCTAGGTTCGTGTATAAGAATACAGAAGTAGACCTAATGGAACAGGACAGAGAGTTCTAAGAAGATCCACGTGTATATGGAGACTAGGCTTTTGAGAAAGTGGCATCACAATTAAATGGGGGAAAGAAAGGTGTGAAGAAGTTTAAAGTTCTTCCTTTATTCCTCTGTCCACTTTCTATTTGAATTTCTCTGCTTTGTTCTTTTCACTCATTCATTGGGAAAGGTGGGCTCATGCCCAGGAGGAGGAGCCTCACCCCATTTCCCTCCTGGAAGGTGGAGGTTGCAGTGAGCCAATACCACGTCACTGCACTCCAGCCTGGGAGACAGAGCCAGTCTCTCTGTCTCCCAGGATAATCATAATAGACAATGATGTTCAAAAGGGAAAAGAAAAATAACAGGAATCACATAGCACTTAGCAGTCCACAATAATTCTGAAATCTAAATGGTCACATGCTGCCAGGGAGCATTGCTTTTGGGATCAGAGCTAGGTTTTGATTCCTGGGCGTGGCTCCCTTGTCTGTTGTTCTTCATGTCTCTTAGGCCTAGAAAAAGTGAAGCAAAAGAGGAAGTGGTCAGGTACCTGGGGCCTATTTTTGACCTAGGTACTAATTCAGAGTCACAGGAGATTAGAGAGGGATTTATGGATAAAACCGTAATTAATTCAACCCAAATATAATTGAGTAGCCTTTGCCTTCATCCCATACCCTTTCTGAGGCATGCATTTCCATGAAAAACCCTCATCTAATACTCATATCATCAGATAATAAGGTAGGTTTGCTGAAGGCTTTAAGGGGAGACAGGAAAGAGGATTCACATGGCTTAAAAATTCTCCATTAGACATTTCTGTTCTAAGGAGATGTTGCAAAGGAGCGTACATACTGGGATAGAAAGAATTTATGTGCATTAGTGAAATCATCCCACAGCCTGCCATTCCTCCACCACGCAAAATATTCCCAACTCAGGACCTGCTTTGTCTCAATTCTTGTTTTATTCCCACTCCATATCCAGAATTTGTCCATTACCTTGACCATCTGAGCTCCCTTAGTAGTTGACACATCTTTCTCAGAAAAGCCCAAGAAAGCTACTTCCTTGGAAGGCAGAAGGGAATTGCCTATAGTTAGTACCTCCATTTCCCTTTGCCTAGAATTTACTCTATGGGCATATTATCCTTTCTTGCTTTGGGAAAATTATAGATGGCCAAACTTATGGCCCCCAGATCCTGGCTAGCATTTCTTGGAGAGGGGGCACAGCTACCATTATTTTTGGTTATAAAGAGTGGTGTTGGTCCCTTTCTAGATTTTGGGGCATGACTCCTGTTTTGGGCTTTTACGTTACCCTGTACATTCCTTATAGACTAGTACTGGTGTTAATTATCTTCAGTAGTAGTTCGTCTGTCACTTCTGGACAGAATGGGCTTATTGTTGAAACTCTGGTACAAGAATAGACTAGGATAATGACTTTTTCTTCATGAACTTTAAAATATTCATTTCATATTTGTTTGATGGAGATGGCAGGTACTCTTCCTTTTGTGTGCTTAAGACAGGAAACAAACTTCAGCAGAGAGCAGAAAAAAATCTTTATTTGGAAAGTAAAGGAAGGAGGGAGGTAAGTTTTTCCTAATGCCAAGTCTGTTACCTGGCTAAAATAATGGTGATGTCTTTTACGTACATGAAATGGGTATACTTCTACACAGGAAGCCTCCACCCCAGCCCTTTCTTTGCTTGGCTGTCGCTGACATAGGAGTCATTGTTAATACTCTAGTGCTTGAAAATAATGTGTGAGTGAGAACTGGAGGTGAGATGGGGAGAAGCTTGATAATTTGCGATTCCGGAACCGGGGGTGAGAAGGGTGAAAATCAGGAGCAGCTTTGAGGAAGTGACCACTTTCTCCCCACCCCAGGCTAGCTCCCAGGCAGGACTGGTTTACGTAATGTTGGTCCTCCAGCCGCCGTTCTTTCACTTTGTAATCCAGCCTGAGACCTAACCAGTAAGAAACTTACTTGACTAAATAAATATCTGTTAAAAACGTGCAATTAACTGTGGAAATCATAAGTAATGTTCACTCAGTTAATCTTTTTCCTTTATGCTTCTCTAATAGTTACCGCTTGCTGTATAACAAACCACCCAAAATTTAGTAGTTTAAAACAACCATCATTTTATTTTCTCCTGATTCTGTGTCAGCAGTTGGGGCTATCAGACAGGTGGTCTGCTGGTCTCCGTTGGGTTACCCATGCCTCTTCAGTTATCTGGGGGGCTTAAGTTGGACTGACTCATCTCTGTTGCATGTGAACTTATCTTCTAGCAGGCTGGCCTGAGCTTCCCCGCATGGTAGCATCACCTTCCAAGAGGAGAAGAGAAGAATCTGCAAGGCCTCTTGACACCATGGCTCAGGTGTCATGCAATGCCATTTCTGTTTCATTCTATGGGTCCAAGTAAGTCACAGGCTAGCCAAAATTTAAGGGGTGGAAAAATAAGAGGAGCTATAAGGTCTCATTCCATAGAATGCATGCCTATAGGGATAGGAGGAATTGTTGATGCCATCTTTGCAAATAATCTACCACAGCATCGATAGCACATGCATGGCTTTGTCCCTAAGCTTCTAGAGAGCAGGAAATCTTACTTACTCATCCCATACCACAGGTGCTAGGCCTTTCACAAAGCAAGTGTTTGATAGTCGTTAGTTGCATTGAATTCACATGTCGAGGAAGGATGGCGGTACCATGAATCCCACAGAAAGCCAAAGTTTGGGTATCTGGACAACAAGCCAAATCAAAGGGCTTGAAATAGGTCCAGAGGCTAAAGGTCTAAGGCCTATTGGGTCATCTGCTCAGATAGTAACATCTAAATACCCATGGAGAGGTGGGAGGATCAGGCAGGAGTAAGGTTCAGGGTTGAAGCTGGACACCAGGAAACGTGAGGAGTGGGATTCAGTGAAAAAGGTTGAGAAGGAGTTTCAAAATCTTGGATGGGTTTATAGGCTCCTTTGGTGGAAATCTTCTTGATTCAAAGACTTAGGAATTAAAAACAGAAGTCAGATGGCCCCCTGGTAAGATGGGACCTAGAGGCTGGGCACAGTAGCTCATGCCTGTAATGTCAACACTTTAGGAGGCTGAGGCGGGTGGATCACAAGGTCAGGAGTTCGAGACGAGCCTGGCCAATATGGTGAAACCCTGTCTCTACTAAAAATTCAAAAATTAGCCAGGCAGGGTGGCGGGCACCAGTAGTCCCAGCTACTTGGGAGGCTGAGGCAGGAGAACCACTTGAACCTGGGAGGTGGAGGTTGCAGTGAGCTAATACCATGTCACTGCACTCCAGCCTGGATGACAGAGCCAGTCTCTCTGTCTCCCAGGACAATCATAATAGACATTCATGTTCAAAAGGGAAAAGAAAAATAACAGAATCACATAGTACTTAGCAGTCCACAATTCTGAAATCTAAATGGTCACATGCTGCCAGGGAGCAGTGCTTTTGGGATCAGAGCTAGATTTTGATTCCTGGGAGTGGCTCCCTTGTCCGTTGTTCTTCATGTCTCTTAGTGTCACTTTCTAAGACGTCTTTGATTTCCATAAAAATGGCTAGTGTTTGCAGCTGAGAGAAACAAACCTCCTCAGCCTGTTTCTTTCTCATAAAAATCTGGGAGCCCAGAGACATCTCTTCATTTTTAGATGTCTCAAGTCTATTTTAGTCCAAGTTGACACCACTTTCATTAGCACAACTCTCCTGAACTCTCTGTGGATGTCTCTAAGGATCTGTTTCAGATTACTCCATTTAATGAAAGTACTATGTGCAATTCTGAGACAGGCCTCTTTTATTTTGGGAGCCGTGTCAGGCTGCTGTGGAACAGTTATTTTAATACAAGTACTTTGTATAGCTGAGAGGACCCATTAATCACTGCCTTAAATCTTACAAGGTATTAACAAATGGGCTTGCAGGGGCATTTTGATTTGATCTTTTTCTCGAGGCTGTTTATTACTTTGAGGATCTTTTACTGGCTTAAGGAACTGGAAATGAGACATTGTCTATTTTTATTGTTTTATTGTCCCATTCAGTGCGTTCTGGCTCCTCTATGTACCTCTAAATTCTGCTTGAAACCTAACAGTTCTACTAACTCATTCATCTCTTCTCATACCTTGTCATAATCAGCTAAAATAAACCAAGTGACACTCAGTATTCTACGTGCAAATCATCTTGCCAAGATCTGCAATTTCATTAGGTTATATTCTGTCTTCCTTGTTTACCATATGTGATAGTTTTGCCAGTTATTTTTCTTACTACATAATGTGGGATTCATTTTCCAGCCTGCTAGAGCAGATTCTTCGTTGCTTTTCCAGCTTTTGCTAACTATTTATTTGCCAGTTTTTAGACTTGGATAACATTTTCTTTGCTTCTTCTCCAGGCTCTGCTTGCTACCTTGTCTTAGAGTCAGTGCTACTTATTTTAGGTTTTGTTATATCAGCACTCTAATGTTAGAATCTATTTCTTTCCTAGCTAAATTTTTCTTTATCACAAAACACGCTCAAATCTGGTGGCTTAAAACAATAAACATTTATTATTTTTCATAAGCCTTTGGTAAGTTGGGTAGTTTTTCTGGTTTGATTTGGTGAGCTGGGCTGAAAGGTGGAAGATGGACTCACTCACATATCTGGAAGTTGCCTACGTGTCTGTGGAGTGATGGAGATGACTTGAGTAAGTGTCTGTCATCATTTGTGGGCTAGCTTTTGTTTCTTACATTGAGGTGATTGTAGGTTCCATAGAAAGGCAAGCACTTTGTGTTTCTGCTTGTATCATGTTTGCTATTGTCCTGTTGCTCAAAGCAAGTCAAATGGCAAAGCCCAGAGTCAATGTGCATTGAGACTACCTGGGGGCATGGATAGGAAGGAGAACTAGTGCAGCCAGTTTTACAGACCATCTACCACCATTTGAGAGTTTTAATTTCTGCTCAGTATTAATTCCGTTCTGTAGATAAAAGTTCCCAAGTAGTAGCATATGATGTTTTGTGTTTATGTTTTCTAGCACTTCCCAAATTGTGTACGTACAATATTCATGAACAACAAAGGGAAATTTTTTTTCTGTTCTGATAAACGTTTATTAAACCCACAATTATATAACAGTAATAAGTTTGTTCTCTTATTTTTTTCCCTTTGTGCAAATTAATGGTGTATGTGAGAGTTTTTTTGTTTGTTTGTTTGTTTTTTTTTACATGTATCTAATGTATAAAAATTAAGTCAGGGTATTTAGGATGTCCGTCACCCAAATACAGTACATTTTAAAAAGTATAGTCACTCTACTCTGCTATCAAACATTTAACTTATTCTTTTATCTTAATGTATGTTTACATCCTTTAACACACTTCTCTTCATTTTCTTCCTCCTTTGTACTCACCCTTCTCAGTCTCCATTAGGTATTTTTTTACTCTCTACCCAGATGTGTGCAAATTTTTTTAGCTCCTATATATAAGTGTGAACATGTGATATTTGTCTTTTGTGCCTGGATTATTTCACTTAAGACAGTAATCTCCAGCTTCATCCATGTTGCTCCAAGTGACATGATTTCATTGTTTTTTTATGGCTGTGTGGTATTCCATGGTGTATATGTACCACATTTTAAAAATCCAATCCACCATTTATAGGCACTTAGATTGATTTCATGTCTTTGCTATTGTGAATAGTACTGCAATAAACATACAAGTGCAGGTATATTTTTGATACATTGATTTATTTTCATTTGGATAAATATCCAGCAGTGAGATTGGTGAATTGAATGGCAATTCTGTTTTTAGTTTTTTGAGAAATCTCCATATTGTTTTCCATAGTGCTTATATATTTCCACATTCCAAACCTCAGCAACACACAGTATACCCAGGAAACAAACCATATGTATACCCTGAATCTTAAATAAAAGTTGAAATTACCCTAAAAAGAGTTCTATTTTCTCTGCATCCTTGCCAACATCTGTTTTTTTGTTTGTTTGTTTTTTTGCCTTTTTAAGAATACTCACTTTCTTATGATTAGTGATGTCGAGCATATTTTCATATACATGTTGGCCATTTGTATGTGTTCTTTTGAGAAATGTCTATTGATGTTCTTTGGCTACCTGTTAATGGAATTTTTATTATTTTTTCTGTTGAGTTATTTGAGTTACTTGTATATTCTAGATCTTAGTCCCCTGTCAGACGAATAGTTTGTGCATATTTTTTCCATTCAACAGGAACGAAGGGATTTTTAAAAATCTGTACTGACAGGGAAATAAGTATTATACAATAAAAGAATGTTTCTTTCCCAAGTTTTTTGGTTAAGATCATATTTATGAGAAATTCTGCATACTTCTTTTCCTTTTTACAAGAGTAGGCTTTTGGTTCTTTGAAAGCATTTAACATGAAAATGCTTTTTTGTCTAAAAAGTGAAAAAAAGTTTTAAAGACATTTTTACATTTACTGTTTTGTGGTATTAACAGTAATAGATCTGACTACGTAAGAAACCAAAAACAACTTCCAACTTTTAAATTGATCCACTAAGAATCTTAGAGGAGAAACTCAGAGTGGTGGTATCTAAATGAAAAGTTAAAAAAAAAAAAAAAAAAAAGAAAGCAGAGGGTGATGTGATTGAAGAGGTGCAAAACACAAGAAGTACAAAGTATTTCAAAAATATGATATAGAGAGGAGGTAAATTAAAATAGCTATTTAAAAAATGACACTTAGGCTAGAAGGTTAATTGGAAAGAAAGAATTGAAAAGAAGTTTCAGTTTGTGATAAAGATGTTTTTTAATGGAGAAATTAGTAAATGCCATGTTAGATAGAAGACATTTGCTTCGATCTCTTCCAAGGCTCTTCTACTCCAGAACTGTAGAGAGGAAGATGAAAATTGCTGGGGTCTGTATGTCCACGTCCATATGTTGAAACTGAGTCCCCAGTATGATGGCATTAGAAGGTAGGACTTTGGGAGATGATTAGGTTATGGGGGCACAGCCCTCATAATGGAGATTAATGGCCTTTTAAAATAGTTCTCAAAGAGCAGCCTTACCTCTTGTACGATGGGAAGACACAGCTAGAAGGGTCTGTTTATGAACCAGAAAATGTGTTCTCAGCAGATACCAAATCTGTCAGTGATTTGATCGTGGACTTCCCAGCTTCTAGAACTTTGAGAAATAAATTTCTGTTGTTTATAAGCCATCTAGTCTGTGGTATTCTAGTACCTGAATGGACTACTATAATAGTAGGACAAGAATAAAGGTGTTCAGCCTGAATGGACTCCTGTAGTAGTAGGACAGGAATAAAGGTGTATTGGTTAACATTCTGATGGCAGTGGTGGTCCGTCTGGAGTGGCTGCTGTGAAGATGCCAGCTGTAGCAGGGGAGGCACAGCTGGGGCTGTGCATTCCATGGAGACAGCAGTGGTTGGAACAGGTGGAAGCACCACCCACTGCCAAGTCAGTGGAACAGGAGCCCTATGCTCTGGGGACAGCTGGAGCTACCCAGGTATAACTACGGACCTGAGCATCCCTGTGCTCTTAGGGGCCCAGAAAGCCTCTTGACCCCACAGGCTTGAAAATACCTGTTTCCACTGCCTGGCCTCTCCCTGCTCCTGGTGCCTGCTATGGGGCAGAGCAAATTTGTGGCCAAGCCAGGGTGCTGTCATGACCTGGCCAGGTGTGCATGCTCTTGGGGTTGTGCTGACATACCAGCCACCTGCCACCTTGGACCCCTCTGGACTTTGGGTGCTGAGGAGCACAGGAGGGAAGCCGAGGAAGGGCTGAGGTTGGCTTGGTTTGGGCCTGCAGGCACAAAGAGCCTGGGTGCTGTGGAGGACATGTTGGTAGTGGCAGGAGGAAGACAGGCTCCTGGATAGAAAGGGGCAGATCCCTGGTGAAGCCTTCCCTTCAAGCCAGGGATAGCTTGAAGTCTGGGGGTTGGGCTATCAATTCTGGGTGGAGTCTGTGGCTCAGAGTGAGAACTTACGGTGCTTTTTTCAGGCCTGCCCATGGCCACCCATGGACCTATCAGCACATACTTCCTCACTTCTGAGCCCATAAAAACCCTTGACTCAGCAAGACTCACATAGACATTGGGACTACCAGCTACGGGAAGGAGCTACCCATCACGGGTCTCTGCACTGAGAGCCGGATACTCACCAGGATTACCTGCCTGTGGAAAGGAACTACCCACCTTGGATCTCATGAGAGCTATTCTGTCACCCAGTGAAGCTCCTCTCTGTCTTGCTCACCCTCCAGTTGTCTGCATACCTCATTCTTCCTGGATGCAGTGCAAGAACTTGGGACCCACTGAATGGTGGGACTGAAAGAGTTTTAACACAAACAGAGCCAAAACATGCCCCCTGGTCACCACGTTGTGGGTGACAAGAAGAAAAGAGCTATAGCCCTTTGGGGAGCCCAGACCCAGGGGCTCCCTGAGCCAGGACTGTGATACCCTCTTTAGGGCTCTGCAGTTTGTGGTGTCTCCAAGTTTCTTGATGCCACCATGTTCCCTGGCTCCCACAGTGGAAGCTGCTTGTAGTACACCTGGTCCAGCCACTGCCTCGCACAGAGCCAGTACCTTTGCTGGCACCTGGAGCTGCCCATCCCACTACAGCCTGCATGCCTGGCTTTGTGCAGTGGCCGCCCTGTGCTCACTCACACACCCCTCATCACTCTGCACCTGGCTAACCCTTGGCATGCATGGGATTTGGGCCAGTAGTGCGAGCTGAGTGAAGCCTACCGGGGCCAAGTGGGTGGAATGAACCCAGTGTGCACAAGCAAAATGCAAGCAGAGGTGCTACTGGCCAGAGAGGCTTCTGGCTGGTGAAGTGACACCTAAGGACCATGTGACAATTCCACTCTTGGTTTTCTATAACAATAAATTATAAAGGTTGGTTATGGGAGAAGAAAGCAAACGACAGGCTGATTTGAACATATTTGGCAGTACCCACGAACCAGCAGGGAAAACGTATGCAATAGGAGCATCAGCAATGGAGCCAGAAGGTTGGGTGGTGGGGAAATGACTGCAAGGCAGGTGAACACATTATATTCAGAATCAGTTTCTGCTTTAATGGGAGTTGGCATATTTCAAACCAAATATTAACTATTCTTGAAGCCAAGCTAACTCTTGGGCTTAAAGAAATTAGGAGATAAAAAGAGAGTACAATTAGGATTTCCCTTTTAAAGGTGCTTTAGGGGTGAATAATATCTCAAAAATAGTAACTTAAGTGTTTCAGTGTTACTAATGTACAAATTAGAAAGTGCCTTGAAAAATAGGAATAATTATGGAGCCCATTAGAATATTACAGTGGTTATGGGAAAAAATAGAAGAAATAACCTCTTCAGGTTTAATGAAGGAGTACATTTAAAGGCAGGTTTAGATACCTTGATTATGCATTTATGACACAGGAATATTTTAATTACCCTGTTCACAAAGAGTATTTGTGCCTCATATGTAAAATGAATGCAGGTAGGCTATGCAGGTTATTTCCTTTTATAGGATGTTAAAGAAAATTGAAGCACAATAGTAATGAGAATTTTAAAGGAAAAACATAAAATAGAATGGAGTTTGAAATTTTTATAATTAAAAAATTATATATGAAATTTATGCATATTACAAAAGACTTGAAAATTAGGAGAAAAACTAGCAACAGTCCCAAGACCTTAATCGCAATCACTTTTATTATTTTGGTGTGTTTTCTTTCTTATATTAGAATGCATTTAAAAACATAGTTGTAGTCAATCCATATTTTTTCAACTGGCTTTTGTCATTCAACATTTCATTATAAATATAAAAAACAAGAATTATAATTTAAAAATGTTTAACATCCTTTATTTCTTTAATGGATATCCACATTTTGTGCCTAATTTTCCCAGGCACACAAAAATGTGAGGTTGTTATACAATAAATGCCAAGCTCCAAATTGGAAGGTCAGACACTTGCTGGTTATTTACTGCATACCTATTTCACTGGTCTTCTTTGCCAACAGAACCTTGATTGTGTCCAGGTATTTTTCTTTTCTACATGATTGAGGTGAGGTGCTCTATCTGTGGTTTAATGGTCAATTCTGCATCTGCCAATAAGATGTGAAGGTGGAAAGTCTTCTCTTGCTTTTAAGAAGACAATGGAAGAGATGGTTTTTTGCGCCATGTCTGGGTTCATGCTTGTCAATGGGAGAACCAGGTTATAAAAAGGACCCAGGGTTATACTGATGAGCCACTGAATCAACTAACTCAGAAACCTCTGGAATTCTTTCCTGTTTAGGCACATTTGAATTGGGTTTTCTGTATTTATGGATAAAGAATCCTAACTGAAAGACCTGCATTGCCCTAGTAGAGGTTCTTCATGAGGGTTCCACGCCTGCAGCAGACTTCTGCTTGGATATCTGGGCATTTCCATACATCCTCTGAAATCTAGGTGGAGGTTCTCAAACCTCAAATCTTGTCTTATGCACACCCACAGGCCCAACATCACATGGAAGCCGCCAGGACTTGGGACTTGTACCCTCTGAAGCAATGGCTGGAGCTGTACATTGGCCCCTTTTAGACATGGCTGGAGCTAGAGCAGCTGGGATGCAGGGCACCAAGTTTCAAGGTTGCACAAAGTAGCAGAGTCCTGGGCCTGGCCCATGAAACCATTTTTCCCTCCTAGGCCTCTAGGCCTTTGATGGCAAGGGCTGCTGTGAAGATCTCTGAAATGCCTTGAGGACATTTTCCCCATTGTCTTAGGGATTAACACTCAACTCGTGGTTACTTATGCAAATTTCTGCAGCCAACTTGAATTTCTCCCCAGAAAATGGGTTTTTCTTTTCTACTTCATGGTCAGGCTGCAAATATTCAAAACTTTTATGCTCTGCTTCCCTTAAGTTCCAGTTTCAGATAACATCTTTGTGAATGCATATGACTGAATGCTTTCTGAATTAGCCAGGTTACCTCTTGAATACTTTGCTGCTTAGAAATTTCTTCCACGCGATACCCTAAATAATCTCTCTCAAGTTCAATATTCCACATATTTCTAGGGCAGGGGCAAAATGCCACCAGTCTTTTTGCGAAAGCATAGCAAGAATGACCTTTACTTCACTTCCCGGTAAGTTCCTCATCTCCATCTGAGACCACCTCAGCCTGGACTTCATTGTTCATATCACTATCAGCTTTTTGGTCTAAACCATTCAATGAATTTTTAGGAAGTTCCAAACTTTCCCACTTCTTCCTGTCTTTTTCTGAGCCCTCCAAACTGTTCCAGCCTCTGCCCATTACCCATTTCCAATGTTGCTTCCACATTGTCAGTTTATCTTTATAGCAGTACCCTCCTCTGCCAGTACCAATTGTTTGTATTAGTGGATTTTCACACTGCTATCAAGAACTGCCTGAGACTGGGAAATTTATAAAGAAAGGAAATTTAATTGACTCACAGTTTTGCATGACTGGGGAGACCTCAGGAAACTTACAATTATGGCAAAGGCAAAGGGGAAGCATAGCACATCTTACACGGCATCAGGGTGTGCAGGGGCAACTGCCACTTTTAAACTATCAGATCTCATGAGAACTGCCTCATTATGATGAGAACAACGTGTGAGAAACAGCTTTCATGATCCATTCACCTCCCACCAAGTCCCTCCTTTAACAGGTGGGGATTAGAATTTGAGATGAGATTTGGGTGGGGACACAGAACCAAACCATACAAAATGGGGGCTCAGTGAGATGACGAAATTAATTGCAGACAAGAATACATTTTCTCTGTGTTTCAAAATTAAAGCATTAATTAAATTGTATTTTGTCTGTGCCTCAACACAGTTTTCCTATCTATGGTTGATAATGGTGGCACAATAGTCAATTGATGTTATATTTTATGGTTTAGTTTGATGGTTCCCAGTTATTTTATATTTAGGTTAATACATCTTTGGGCCTACAGATTTTTCTGCATTTTGGATTATTTTTTGATTTGGATTATTAGATTTCTGCAATACATCTGCTGGTTCCAATAAAATGACCATTTGGTTTGTATGCTAAAGTACTCTCTATAGAAGCCGATTCCAATTTACATGGCATCAGAGTATCCATTTTAATTTCACTTCTCCTCCTTCTCAACTTAATATTGGTTAAATACTTTTTCTAGTATAATAAATGAAAAACATTCTGTATTATTTTAATTAATATTTCTTTGATTATCTGGTCAATGGAGTGTTTCTGACCCTTTTTCTTACCATTTATAATGATTATTTGATGCTTATGATTTATTTTTTATATATGATATAAAAATCTCTTACCTTCAGAAAGCCAAAATGGAAACATTTGTTTATTACAAAGTAAACTGGTTCAATAGATTCAGTACTCAGTACTCTGTGCCTGTTGGAGGGGATTAAGAATAGAATATGGATGGAGCTGTTCCAAAGCACATGACACCTGTCTCTTTAGGAGTACTCACTGGAGCAAGCCCCATCAGTAAGCCCTAGAAAATGTCTATTCTGTCCTGCACCGGTAGCCTGCCATTTTATTTCCACTGCAAGCTTCTTGGCCAAAGCCTATACAAAAGAAATTTTACGACTAACATACAAAATAACCTCCCACCCTGGGAAATCATCCAACAGCCAATACTGTAAAATTTCACTGTTGTGATCTCTTTTTCTTTGCTTGTTCACCCTCAATGACATGTCTCAGCAGACATGATCTGCTGATTCAACCTGCTCCCTGGGTAGTTTAGGCTCCTCTCTTCTCATTCCAGCACGTTACACTGTGGGTACAGTTGCTGTGGCATCTTCCAGGATGTCACCATCCATTGAAGTCAGCTTCTGAGGAGCCAACAGAAGGGCCAGAGGATGACTCAGAGCTCTCCCTAACTCTGCCATCCTTCCCAAATTTCCACACATAGCAGATACTGCCACTTATTTCAGCAAGCTTCAGTTCACTCTTGTTGGACATGGTCAAGAAAAGTAAAAATGCTGTCAATGCTTATCATCCAGGAAATCTGCCTCAGTTGTTCCTGGAATAGATTTGTCCTGAAGAGAGGGGCATCTATCTCTTGGGTAGTCCGTCCTGAAGGGGAAGATCAGAGGTCAAAGACTTTTGTCTCATTAAACTGGGCTATGTATGTGAATATTAAAGTCCACCTGACTTTTAAAAAAATTGTAAAATAATCTGACAATATTAAGGAGGAAATTGACAGCAGAAGAAAAAGAGCCTTTATCCTGCTAAACAAATCTATTTTAATAGGTATGTATTTCAGAATATTTTTTGCCTTATGTGCAGATATTTTACAAAGCTGAATTGTAAAGTACACACAACTATGCAGTTTTCATTTTTATTTATATGTCTATACAAACAAGCTCCCAGGTTGCTACAAAGTGTTATTAGTGTTACATAGATATTGCTGGTGACTTTATAGAATGAGGCTTGGTGGCTCCATTACACTTAAAAGTGATTGGTTTAGTTACTCAGGTGACCTAGAAGAACCAGTTCTTCTTCTGCTGGATATTGCTATGTTTGTAGGTGATGCCAGTTACCCAGCAACCATCTTGTTACCCTGAGGTTAATTACAAAGCCTCTCAACACATTGAATATGGCAAATATTTATTAAGCATTCCTATGTGCAAGATGTGCTGCATGAGTAAAATGAGCACACCATAGTTTCTGCTCTCTGGAGTATTATAATTTATTGTGAAAGACAAATAGATCCAAATAATTGTAATATAAAACCAATGTGATGCTTCCTTTACCGCTGTTACTACTGACCAGTGCATGTAAAAAAGCCTCCAGTGCTTTATTAGGTAGCAGTCATAGATCTGAGCCATCTCTTAGTGTGCTCTGATCAGGCCACCAGATTTTAGTGGGCTTAGTAATTTTCTTATTTGTAGAATTGGGGTTGGACATTTTGGGCTCAAAATCTCTTCTAATTAATAAAATGGTATTTTATATTTTTGCCAAACGGAGTTATAATAACCTTGAATGTGAAAAAATGAATGAATTGCTCCCAAGAGGTGTTCGTTTTTGAGAGTGTCAGGAAATTATATGTTAGAATAGAATGTTTGGGAAAAAATGTAAAGTGAACAGATGTTTGGTAGGCAAAAGAAAGGTGAAAATGGGTAGTAGCAAATTAGAGACACTTTGCAAATTGATAAAACAAAAGCCAGCCAATTCTATTTTGGATTGTAAAGCTAAAACAGACAGTGTGTTCTCGAACAGAAAAATTATGTTTCCAGGAATAGATACAAATTAGAGGGTGGCTTGACTGACAAATTTAAGACTGCAAAGGGCACAGATCTAATTGACTATCTTCCTCTTCATGTGTGTTCCCTCATGCCAGTTCAATAGGTCACTGGTGCTGACTGGATGGTGAGTCAGAACAAATGAAAGGAAACCACTTTCTACTCTGGGTTCTCAGTGTGTAGATTGACTGCCCCTGTATTTCAGCAACACATATAGAACTCAGACTCAAAATGACAAGTTTACAACAATGCAGGATCTGTAGTAGAACACATAACACAAAGTAATGAAATATCCTTCTGGAAAACCAACTGTTATCCTTGAGGTCAATAAAACATTTTTCCCTGTGCGGCTTTGTTCATTTGGCTAAATCCACACTTTTGATGTATAAACACAGCTAATATTGACTTTGACCATGTTACCATAGTTTCAGATCTTTTGATTTATCAGTTGTAAATTGTCTGACCTTGCTTTAGAAACACTGCATTCCTTTAATTACTTGTAATTTATTAGAAAAAAGAAACTTACCAAGTGCTTGTCCTTAAAGCAGGCACAGAAGGAAGATAATTTAAATTTGTATTTGAAGGCACTCTTTATCTGTGGCACTTCTCAAGTCAGATTCTACTTTGCACTGAAGAGTATTTCTTTGTTGGAGAATTTGGAAGTTTGTGACTGACTTTTAGAAGAATTTTTTAACCGAGTGTTATATGAAGAGCCCCAACCAAAAGTCGGCTGCTCTCTGGCAAAGGCAGACAGTCTTTTCCTCTGCTGAGCAACTAGAATGTATTAGCTCTTTTAGGCCACACCTTATAGACCAATTAAATGTGAGCTCCTGTGGATTAAGAGCATTTTCTTTGATACGGTGTTTTGTAATGGTCCTTAAAAAACAAATTTATTTTTCTCTAATTATAAAAATATTGTTTTACCTATGTAACATTTATATGACACAAAGCATGAAAATGCTTCATATTCCCGTCCTCAGAAATAATCACAGTTATTGCTTTGCTATGTATTCTTTCCACATATATATATATATGTATTCCACATATATATATCCATATATATATGTATTCCACATATATATCCATATATATATGTATTCTTTCCACATATGTATATATATTTCCACATATATATATATGTATATATATTTTATTTTACTTTAGGTGCATACTATATCTGATATTTCTCCCCATGTTATCCCTCCCCCTGCTGTCTCTCCCCTACCCCGTCCAGCTGCCCCCAGTGTGTGATGCTCCTCTCCCTGAGTCCACATGTTCTCATTGTTCAACACTCACCTATGAGTGAGAACATGCAGTGTTTGGCTTTCTGTTCTTGTGTCAGTTTACTGAGAATGATGGTTTTCAGATTCATCCAAGTCCTTGCAAAGGACACAAACTCAGCATTTTTTATGGCTGCATAGTATTCCATGGTGTATATGTACTACATTTTCTTTGTCCAGTCTATCATTGATGGACATTTGGATTGGTTCCAGGTCTTTGCTATTGTACACAGGGCTGCAGTGAACATATGTGTGCATGTGTCTTTATAGTAGAACGATTTATAGTTCTTTGGGTATATACCCAGTAATGGGATTGCTGGGTCAAATGGAATTTCTATATCTAGATCCTTAAGAAATCGCCACACTGTCTTCCACAATGGTTGAACTGATTTACACTTCCACAAACTGTGTAAGAGTGTTCCTATTTCTCCACATCGTCTCCAGCATCTGTTGTCTCCAGATTTTTTAATGATCACCATTCTAACTGGCGTGAGGTGGTGTCTCAATGTGGTTTTGAGTTACATTTCTCTAATGACCAGTGATGATGAGCATTTTTTCATATGTTTGTTGGCCTCATGTATGTCTTCTTTTGTAAAGTGTCTGTTCATATCCTTCGCCCACTTTTGAATGGGGTTGTTTTTTTCTTGTAAATCTGTTTTAGTTCTTTGTAGATTCTGGATATTAGCCCTTTGTCAGATGGGTAGATCGCAAAAATTTTTTCCCATTCTTTTGGTTGCCGGTTCACTCTAATGATTGTTTCTTTTGCTGTACAGAAGCTCTGATTTTTAATTAGATCCCATTTATCTATCTTGGCTTTTACTGCCATTGCTTTTGGTGTTTTAGTCATGAAGTCCTTGCCTATGCCTATGTCCTGCATGGTTTTGCCTATGTTTTCTTCTAGGGTTTTTATGGTGTTAGATTTTATGTTTAAATCTTTAATCCATCTGGAGTTAATTTTAGTGTAAGGTGACATGTAGGGGTCCAGTTTCTGCTTTCTGCACATAGCTAGCCAGTTTTCCCAACACCATTTATTAAACATGGAGTCCTTTCCCCATTGCTTGTTTTTGTTGGGTTTGTCAAAGATCAGATAGTTGTAGATGTGTGGTGTTTCTTGTGGGGCCTCTGTTCTGTTCCATTGGTCTATGTCTCTGTTTTGGTACCAGTACCATGCTGTTTTGATTACTGTAGCCTTGTAGTATAGTTTGAAATCTGGCAGTGTGATGCCTCCAGCTTTGTTCTTTTTGCTTAGGATTGTCTTGGCTATGTGGGCTCTCTTGTGATTCCATATGAAGTTTAAAGTGGTTTTTTCCAGTTCTGTGAAGAAGGTCATTGGTAGCTTGATGGAGATAGTGTTGAATATGTAGATTACTTTGGGCAGTATGGCTATTTTCACAATAGTATTCTTCCTAACCATAAGCATGGAATGTTTTTCCATCTTTTTGTTTCCTCTCTTATTTCATTGAGCAGTGGTTTGTAGTTCTCCTTGAAGAGGTCCATTACATCCTTTGTTAGTTGTATTCCTAGTATTTTTTCTCTTTGTAGCAATTGTGAATGGGAGTTTGCTCTTGATTTGGCTCTCTGTTTGTCTGTTGTTGGTATATAGGAATGCTTGTGATTTCTTCACATTGACTTTGTATCCTGAGACTGCTGAAGTTGCATACCAGTTTGAGAAGATTTGGGGCTGAGATGATGGGGTCTTCTAGATATATAATCATGTAATCTGCAAATAGAGACAGTTTGACTTCCTCCTTTCCTAATTGAATACCCTTTATTTCTTTTTCTTGCCTAGTACTCTGGCTAGAACTTTGAATACTATATTGAATAGGAGTGGTGAGAGAGGGCATCCTTGTCTGGTGCCTGATTTCAAAGGGAATTCTTCCAGCTTTTGCCCATTCAGTATGATATTGGCAGTATGTTTGTCATATAAAACTTTTATCATTTTATGATACATTCTGTCAGTACCTAGTTTATTGAGAGTTTTTAGCATGAAGGACTGTTGAATTTTGTCAAAGGCCTTCTCTGTGTCTATTAAGGTAATCATGTGGTTTTTGTCTTCGGTTCTGTTTTCGTGATGGATTACATTTACAGATTTGCATATGTTGAACCAGCCTTGCATCCCTGGGATGAAGCCTACTTGATTGTGATGGATAAGCTTCTTGATGTGCTGTTGCAATCTGTTTGCCAGTATTTTATTGAAGATTTTTGTATCGATGTTAATCGTGGATATTGAACTGAAGTTTTCTTTTTTAGTTGAGTCTCTGCCTGTTTTTGGTATCAGGACGATGTTGGTCTCATAAAATGAGTTAGGGAGGATTCCCTGCTTTTGTATTGTTTGATACAGTTTCAGAAGGAATGGAACCAGCTCCTCGTTGTACGTCCGGTAGAATTCAGCTGTGAACCCGTCTGGACCTGGACTTTTTTTGGTTGGTATGCTATTGATTCTGCCTCTACTTTAGCCCTTGTTATTGGTCTATTCAAGGTTTCAACTGGCTCCTGGTTTAGTCTTGATAGAGAAAAAGTGTCTAGGAATTTATCTATTTCTTCCTGGTTTACTGGTTTATGTGAATAGAGCTGTTTGTAGTAATCTCTGATGGTAGTTTATATTTCTGTGGGACCAGTGGTGATATCCCCTTTATCATTTTTTATTGCATATATTTGATTCTTCTCCCTTTTGTTTTTTATTAATCTGGCTAGTAGTCTTTCTATTTTGCTGATCTTTTATTGATATTTTGAAGGGTTTTTTGTGTCTCTGTCTCCTTCAATTCTGCTCTGATCTTAGTTAATTCTTGTCTTCTGCTAGCTTTTAAGTTTTTTTTGATATTCCTCCTCTAGCTCTTTCAATTTTGATGATATGGTGTCAATTTTAGATCTTTCCTTGTTTCTCATGTGGGCATTTATTGTGAAAAATTTCCCTCTCGACACTGCTTTAAAGGTATCCCAGAGATTCTGGTAAGTTGTGTCTTCATTCTGATTGGTTTCAAAGAACATCTTTATTTCTGCCTTCATTTCATTGTTTATCCAGTTGACACTCAGAAGCAAGTTGTTCAGTTTCCAAGTGGTTGTGTGGGTTTGAGTGTGTTTCTTAATCCTGAGTTCTAGTCTGATTGCACTGTGGTCTGATAGACTGTTTGTTATGATTTCTGTTCTTTTGCATTTGCTAAGAAGTGATTTGCTTCCAATGATGTGGTCAATTTTAGAGTAAGTGCAATGTGGTGCTGACAAAAATGTATATTCTTTGGATTTGGGGTGGAGCGTTCTGTTTATGTCTATTTGGTCTGCTTGGTCCAGCTCTGCATTCAAGTCTTGGATATCCTTGTTAATTTTCTGTCTCATTGATTTGTCTAATATTGACAGTGGAGTGTTGAAGTCTCCCACTATTATTGTGTGGGTGTCTAAATCTC